>JAOEHK010008344.1:0-32581 GCA_025447835.1 Labidoglobus nevermanni
ACTCGACTTCTGCAAATTCGTTTGCTTTTCGTTATGGAGTTTAAACTATTAAATGCCACTTCCATCAATTATCTTAACATAATTAAATCGAACAAATATGCTTTGAGAGTGGATTAAAATATTATTTGAAGGAATGGCAGTGTCCTGATGTGCCTTTATCTTCCTTTGTCGCCTACCCCAACAAAGGAATAAAATCATATTCAGGATGTCAGCATTCGGGAATAACGAATTGCACTCAACCCATTGCACGTCAACATTATTAACTCATTACCCGTGCGCCATTGCGCGGTGGGTAGAACTGTAAGGATATTAATTCATTAGTCCGTTCACTGGTATCTGCTACGCTCTCATCACATTTACCGGTGGGCACGTTCACCAATAGTCCGTGACTTCAACCGTTCCTTCAGGTTGTTTGAGAGGATACGTAAGCCACGTCCTTGCATTTCCGATGTGTGACTTAGAAGCGTCGGGTCTAATCGATTTATAGCTACGTTATCCTTTCACATTTTAGCACATGCGTCCAAATTGAACCTGAGATGCGGAAATCATGCAATCCTGACAATCCGCACCTGACAGGTGCTACTTAAATAGTTCACTCCTCCATCTCCATCAGAGCTTCTTCTACTTTTTCTTCTTCTATCTTCATGGTTAGGCCTTCGGTCAGTTCTTTCTTAGGTATTCGTTGGATAAATTGGGAAACCCTGGTGGCTCTATGCATGAACGCCGGGTATTTCCGATCCTTATTCATTACGAGGGCCGCACAGATGTTCAAGGCGGGCCGCATGCGGCTCTAGGGGCTGGGGTAAGGGTAGATGTTCTCTCCACCTTCCCAAGGGCTTCCCAAGCATCTTCTTCCGAAGTGTTGCCGTGGATTCTCCGCAAAATTACCGTTTCCTTGATACAAGTGATCTCGACTTTTCTCTCCTTCAGGTGCTATTATTAAGTGAGAATATGTTCCACGTTCCACTGTAGTGTGTTTAGTGCAGTGTTTCCCAACCTTTTCAGCCATGCCCCACCAAATGCTTTGAAAAGTCCCTACGCCCCCCACTCAAAATAAAAAGTTTCATTTCTCTAAAGCAGTGTTTCCCAGCCTTTTTAGCCATGCCCCACTAAACGCTTTGAAAAGTCCCTAGGCCCACCTTCAACAATAAAAATGCCCCCCGGTGGGGCGCACGCCCCACCTTGGGAAACACTGGTTTAGTGTGTTTCAACCTTGCTATAGCTTGCTACCGAGTTACTTTTACTATAGGTTGGCTGCTAACTTGATCTATTAGCCAAAATTTCCAGCTTAAAGTTGGTAAGAACTCAGATCAGATCCATGCAAGATAATGACCTCTTGAGATAAAAATAATCCCACATCTATCAATTTACGAAAGGGATAATTACTCTCTGTGCAACAAGATAAGTTGCTTTTACATATTTCAAATACCAACCTAAGGATAATTTATTTAGCTTATGTCAACCTATCGATCGATGAATTTCTGGCTTGGAATGGCGGATTGTTGACAAAGCATGAAGCGACTAATGCGCAATTCAAAATTGAAACGTGGAGTGAAATTGTAATTACTGGTCGAAAGTTTCAATTGCAATTGAAATTTCCCAGTATCGATCGCGTATGGCATCCATCCAGGAACACGTGTCGGATCGTTTCGAGGAAAATTAATACGAATTTGACTAATTACGCAAGTTTGTTACACTTGCACCACCCTCACCGCCTCAACTTCACTTAGATGCTCTACCTTTCTGCCTTCTACCTTTGCTCGCTCGCGCAATATGCTAAAATATTCGCAGTTATATCCTCGCGATATTTCGCGATCGTCTCTCGCAACCTACCGCTCGCCCATGCCTCTAGGAGAATCGGACTGCACTTGTGGATGTGCAACCCATCTATCTACAACCCATTCCCATGTTCCCCAGCAACTAGTTAAAGCCGTCATTTTTCAATTACATGTTTTAATGCACGTAGCCATTAATTACGCCACGTTCAACGGAGCCGACTTTCCGCAGACACCTGTGACAGTGAATTTGATATTAATTTTAAGATTAGCCCGTCTATTGATCCAGGAATACCAGCAAAACCTGCCTAGGTACCATCTGATAAGCATCTGATAAACTACACTTTGAATAAATTTCTCTATGATTAATAGTACAAACAGATGAAATCTGTACAAGTTTAAACATAAAGAATCATTTCAACGTTGTGAATTTGGGTGAAGCAGGAATGAATTCGCACTGCGAACTCATTAACTTCGCGAATTAAATAGGATTTCCGGGATGCTAACTCTGAAAAAAACCTAGTTAAAGCATTTATTGAGGTTGACAAACCAAATTGCCAATAAAGATAAACCCGAATGATTGATTACGAAACTAATTAACGTGTTCTTTTTTTCTTGTCGTTTCCGAAAGAACGTAGCTTTACAAATAAATTGCCTTACAGGCAATTGTTTTCCGCAAGGTTTCCAGGTTTCCCAGGCATTTTCTGGAGTAGTTTTTTGTCTGATTAACGTGCATCTTCTAGCATATTATAACGGATATGCAATTAAACCAGAATATTTATTTTAGAATGTTTTCCCATTCTATGCCTTGCTCGAAAAATAAAAAACAGCATTGCGTATCAATTTCTCCGCATTGTTTCATTTCTCTAGCGCTTTCATCCATTGTAAACAATTGTCCTACATACTTTCACTCATTCAATATTAGAATACTTTAATTGTTCAAAGTAACAAATGGCATTGTATTGCTTGTTGCGGAATGCACACATTTTCACCAATCACCATGGATTTCTTGGTCAGCTTCGAGATACTTTGAAAGTTAACGATAATGGCAAAGTTTAAGAATGCCCTTCTTGAAATGCGCTGGAGATGCCGGTGCTAATTTGTGTTTAGACAAAGTTTAAATCTTGTTAACGACGTACATGTATTGAATAAAAATTAACCAGGAAACTTACTTTATACTCCTGTAGTGTCGAGACCTAACTGGATCTTTAATTAAGCCGGAAGCAAATTTTATTTGAATCTAATGGTAATTCAATAAGTTTGATTTCCTTTATTTAATTCCACATTAACTAACCACTAGAACATATTTCAGGCTTACAAAACATTGTTTTTCTTTCACTTTCACACGTCAAGAAGATACCAGAGGCAGTGCTTCATTTATCTATAGTAAGCTGGGCTAGTTATAGCTAGTTATAGTTATAGCTTAATGGGTCAATATGCAGTAGTATTCTTATTCTTATAATAGTCGTGACCTTGATCTCTTGACCAATTAAGTTTCATTCGCTACAACCCGCTATTATCCCATATCTTAGTCACAAGAGGTCATATGACGAATTCTTTCATTACACGTATATATTTCAAATTTAAATACCCTGAATATGGCTGGAGTAGCCATCTTGTCAAGATGGCAAACTGTTACCAATTGGAAGAAGAAACGTGGGAAGGCCGAAGAAGAGGTGGAGGGTCACCATACCTTGAAACATCGATCACCGTAGGAAGAAGGCCGAATGCCTAACCATCAAGGCAGAAGAATTCTCCAATGCCTTTAGCTTAGTTCTAAAACTAGTGAAAATGACTTCTAGATGTAAAGATGCAATGATCTTTAAATAATCGCAATTAGACGTAATTTATTAGCAGTCGTCGATTTATTGCAATTAGATTGAATTGAAATTCGAATAGGACCAATGACCTTCAATTAACGATCGTTCAAGTCAATGCAATTTAATGTCGCTGAAACAGGAAGCTTATTTGCAAAACTGTGCAAATTGCAAATAGCAGCGATTGAATCAACTTACATAATGTCTTTACTTTCTTGCAGCAAATCACACGTCACCTGCCACTAGACCGTACCACCTGAATTCTGTTTGCATGTTGTATACGAACGTCAACACCTCCGAAACCAGGCCAAAGTTCAGCGGTTTCAAAACTGACAGCAACGAAGTTTCCGGGCGAAGAAAAGGAGCTCGCGGGCGCCCACAGCTATTTCAATTTGCGTCGATTGCTTGCACTACCCTTCAGATTGTTAATTAATAAACTGTCTCTTAATAAACTAGCTTACTACGGCTCTACTACTACTCTAATATACCAGGAATTGATTCATTACTCGTTAGGACATCACAGAAAGGGGATTATTCAAGGATTGGCAATGGATTCATCAGCAAAATGGACAAATTTGCAAGCAAAATGGCTTGTAATAAGGACATTCTTCATTTAGGTCAAATCACGTCGTTCTGTTGTAGGTATTTACTATTTGAAGTAAAATTCAGAGAGATGGAACCCTCGCAGAGATGTCAAACGTGTTTTAGAGTAGTAGCTAACATCAAATGTCGCATTCCCTGATAAGCTTGCATAATTCTAGCACTAATTTAAGAAACATCTTCAAAAGAATGTTATCATTCTGCGTCCTTTGTTGATATTCCTCAACAGTGCAACTATTTACTCAATGCTCAACAAACTTAGACATTTGGGCATTTTGTGCGCAAACTTTCAGCATGCTTCCATAGCGTAACAATGAAACTGGTATAATTCTGTAAATGCGTTACTATTGTTTATATCAACTTTGTACAATGCGAAATAAATGGTTAGAAACAAGGCAATGACCCAATAAAGGCGAATTACACTTGCCATCGTAACCCATGCACTTTGCCCAACTAAATAGGCTGCAATAAGTGGCAGTTCCTTCTAATATGTCTACCTAACCTAACCCAACCTTACCTATGTTTTCAAATTTGAACCTTTAAAGCTGTAAACTTGCGCAACGGCAATGTTCAAGCTTCCACACACCTGAGAACTTTAGAACCGTAACTTGTGGTCGACAAACACATTGGTCGCCTCTGAAACAAGCAGCTTTGTGGTACGCAGGTATAAGAATCGGCCTGAATCGCTGGAAATGAAATCGGAGTGCCCACGTGGCTTGAAATAATGCAAAAGGCGTCTAAAGTGCTCGCTCTATGAACAAACAGAATCGCCAGCATTCACAATTGTTCATGCAACTTAACCACGTGGGCACAGCCGAGATTATCCTTCGTGGTCATGAAACCCGAGGCGGAACGCGAAATGGCTTAAAAATAGCGCTGCTCTGGAGGTTTTATGCAACCCGTAATAGTCCAGAACGAAAGGATTTCACGAGGACACTCAACGTTTATGTGCATCCACTCAAGCTTTTCACTAGATGACTTAGTTGTAGCCCATTTAATCGTAGCTCGACAACATATTTAATGAAATTGCAAATTTCCAATACAATTTTACTTTCCTTATAATTCCTTTGCTATGGCCTAACATAACTTACTACTTTCCATTCGCTTCAAGGATTAAAACATTAAAGTTTCATTCCGTAAAGTAGCCAGGATTATTGCTAAACGAAACCTGACAGTTGAGCGACTAAGCTAACCAAGATGTCCGCCATATTTGATATAGGAGGAATTTAATTTAAGTCCATTTAATTAAGAAGACTACAAATGAGTTTTTCTTATATTTATCAGTTAAATTATTAAATGCCAGTATTCCTCAAAAAGGCGTTGAAGTAGAAAGATGCAGCCACGACTTGTAAGCCTCATTTCCGTGGGAGAATGCACATCCAGGATACATCTGGCTTATTCTATCTGAACTCCGAAGTTTCTGGGAACCTCTTCTCTTATACATTGTTCGAAAATGCATGCATTTAGTGATAGCTCGACATAATTCGGATCAAATTTTAATGCTTGAAAATGTTGGAAGTTGGTAAGAACCTCTCCTCTCAGATCACTGATTCGTGGAGTACTGATATTTCATAAAAAATTCAAATAATAATTGAAATTATAACAAAAATAATCAGAAGTGAAATCTATCTATGAATAATACATATTTGAATACAAATTTTCTGGCTTAGATAAGATTTTATTTTTTCCGCTTTGATTTGAAGCGATATTAATATTAGATGTTGTTCTCTCTAAAGGGCGCTAGCGATAATTTTGTTTAGGGTTTATTAAGGTGATAATACCTATAGCTATCATTAGTTATCGCATTGATCACTGCATATGCACCACGCGAGCATATGACAATCAATAATTGATGATATTTTAATCGAGCTTTAATACCGATTGCCAATTATGTATTGGCAGTCGTCAATTAACTACACGTGAACGCCGTAAATGGAAGCCATTGACAGATGTTGAGCATTATTGAAGCATATCAGTATTCGAATGAATTATGCACTCCTTGTATGCACTATACCTGCGAGACTTGCACTTTGACCTACCACTTTGATCTAATACCGATTGTCTCAGAATCGCATCTCGAGCAATTTGCTTAGAATAAAGATGATTGGCGCACCAGTAACCTCATCAATGATAACGTCTAACCATGTATCATAATCCATTTTTTGCTATGCTTTAATTGGATTGTGCTTGGGCATCATTGTTAGCACATTAGGGCATTATCACATGTGCAATGCGTTGTTGTGTGATGCGAACGCATCATTGGATTACTGATGCAGACGCGCGACAAAGGAATATTTGTCAAAATTTATGATGCCTACAGCCATCTATAGCTCTCTATTTAGTTCACTCCGTCCGGCCGTAAATGTGTGAGTCGCAAATGCAGTCATGTGCAATGCTCGTACATGCCGGAGTCGTGATAATAATTCATTGCTGAACCATTGGAATGGCCTTCCATTTGTTACTTGCAATTGCAATAATATCACATCTGGTCTTCCATTCCCCATGAGCATTCTCGACCATTTCATTGAATATGAATACCTTTAATACAAAATCTAAACTGCTGGCTAGCTGTAACCAAGTTGGCCCACGAGCCTAGTAACTTGGGTTCAATCCCTGGTACAGTGGCTGAACGTTTACGGATTTTAAGCACTATATTTTCGCCTTCGATTTAGATTATTCCTGGACAACGCTATCTGCTTGGTGTTTCTTCCAAGATAATCTGGAGTTTATTCTGAATTAAGAACGGTTACAAAAGAATAACAAATTGGTCACCTGAAGTTCAACTACACGTATTCAATATTGACAACCGATATTGATCTCATATTGCGTTGTCTTACCGGGTATCTAGATTACGTATATATCTTGTCATCTTCGATGACAGAACCGCTTGCAGAGAGACAGTGGCCAACTCAACAGCGCCACGCTAGCTTATAGACTCTTTCCTCGGGGCTACTTCCCGACTCCTTATATACAACGAAATGGTTAACTTAGAAGGGATGTCTCTAATGGGATCAATTGAGAAAGGCCATAAACTACTTGACTTAAAGCAGCCATCAACAGCGATAGGTGCTCAAACAGTTAACTTAGCGACTGTATAAATCAGTCTGAATCGCATAAGACACACGTAAGCACAAAGAAACCTCTTCCCAATTGCGCAGAAATCCTTAAAGCTAGACCCTTAACCGTACCTGACAAAGTGTTTAAACATATCCGCTTAAATTATATGAACACGGCAATGCTTCAACGAAACAGTCTTAAATGGAGCGATGCACATGTCGATGATGCCGGACATTCGATTCCCCATCCCATCCCAATAACCTAATCCTAATCCTTTCCAAATAACTAAGAGGCAATACAAGGATGTACAAGGAGGCCTAAATTATAAGGCCTAAAAATGCGCCTGCCCCTACAATTGATATTCCGACGAACCATAAAGAATGCAAGTTCTGCTCAATCTGATGTAATTTCAATCGTGGGAATAGCTCGGAAAACTGTTTCCATACAAAGTTGCACCTAGGCTACAGCGTGATTCAACTTATCTTACACCAAGCTAACCTAAAAACCCTTTTTGAGCGCACTCTACTGAGTGTCGCGATTCCCATATACCGGGCGTTACGATGGCATATTAATAATTCAGGACGATCCATATTACTTCCATTCAGTGGTTCTACGAATATTTAAACATAATCAATGGTTCATGTAATTATGAGAGAAATTATCAAAAAACATCATAATAAAGCTGCAGCTCATCCAAATTCTATTGTCCATTGAAAACAAAATGGCCTACTGATTAGAATAAACATTTAGAGGACTTCTTAATGTAGATGAACCTCGCCAAACCAGAAAGGACTACGTAAACTTCGATAACCGCAAAAATAACTCTTAGAACTTGATCAGTCCTGATTATTAATTGAATTGGGTTTAAAAATCCGAAGGGTTCTAGGGCATTCTGAAACAAGGATTAGATTTTAGGTACTAGCATCAATTCCAGTTTCAATATGTTTCAAGCGTGCACCTTTAATAAGAGACAGTTCCAACTTGTACATATCGTAGGTTTAATCAAGGCTTTAATTGTACTTTTACTAGGCAAACTTCAATTTCAATGAAATAAAGTTATGTTTCAGAACATTGTATTTTAATTGAGAATTTAGAGATCCAACACAACATATGTTTCAGTGTGAGAACAAATTTAATTAAGAAGGAACAAGTGCAGCAAACAGGTAAATATTTCGCTGAAATGTGGAGAACTAGTTAATCCACCGAGGATAAAAGATAAGTTTTGAGTCTTCCAACTTCTATTGCGTTTGAGGATTCTCCCATTGTTTATAGAATTCACTTACAATTAGGTGATGTTTAATCAATATCGTTGATTGGAAATAGGGGGAAAACATTGACTTTCTATTGTGTCATTGAACATAAAGGTGGACCGTCAACTTCCTGTGGTTAGAAATATGTATGTTAAACAAACATATTTGTCCATTGATTTGTCTGTGGTTTGAAACGGATTTGAGTCGAAATGTTGACGTTTGAAATATCAATTCCATAGAAATGTTGGCCAGGAACGGATTTCGTTTCCAGTTTCGCAAACTAAACAACAGCGCGATGGATATTACATTAAGTCAGATTTATCTTCGCTTGTACAAACGGCGGATGAGATTCGTGTTGTATCTGGCCTCTTCAACTGCATGCAAAAACTATATCGAGTTTGCCACCACGTGTAAAGTAAACAATATATCTATAAATAGAAGAGAAGGTAAACTGCGGCACTCGCATGCAACTTGCTGCAATGATAACGGAATACAGAGGGTGAGCGTTAGTTCCAAAAACAATTGCATTTCCACATGATCTCAGATTGTGGATATCGGATTTTGTAGTCTGTATTCAAATCAGATCTCACATATACAGTTGACATTAGTTGAATATACACTTTCCAGAATATTCACAAATACTTGTTGTATTTCCACGTATTAACAATTCTTCCTGACATTCCTACCACCTTAGAACACCTTGGAAACCGAGTTTGGCCTTGAAAATTCATTCATATAAAGAGAAATGGCGCCTTCTCGCGAAACTAGGATTAAAGACGCTGTTATTGCTGCCTATTTCCTAACGAGATTTCCCGTAGTCAGCTTTATCACATTTCTCGATTTCTACACTGTTCCTGTCAATATAGGAAAGTATTTCAGTTCCCTTTCTACTTTTTTCATAATTATATACACATCATGTCTATTGATGCATTTATAGCTTCAAACAGAGTATAAACGAGCTAACTAACTTGCAGACCTATGGAAACATTGAAGGTTGGCAGCCCTTATGTGGCTTGAGGCGTACTGGCAAATAGAATGCTGGCTGTGGCCAGTAGAGGGTCTTTCATTTGATACGCACGCATTACAATAACAACGTTTTTAATGAAGCACTGAGCGCAAACAAACAGGCGAACGCTGGCTACTTGTTTGGCAGTCGCCTAAGATGGCAACCGCCGGAAGGAGATGGCCGTGGGCGCAACACGCGGTCAGCACGCGCGCCCATTTCGAAGCCTGCTGGCATTGTTATTACAGCATCAAAAGACGCGATGTGCTTCCAAGGATACCAATTCCGCATAGGCACGGAGATACATATTCAGATGTGGACAGTTATGTAGATGAATGCTGCCGGTCGATGTACCGAGCGACTCTGAAGTAATGAGGACCAGTGGACGCATGAACAATCCAAGCACATTGTGCTGGAACATTCGGACATTCATGTTAGATTACTCCATCTTAAACTGCATCTACAATCCAGGGTTTGCCTCGTAAGCATGTAGTAACAAAGACATTCATTCATTTTCAGATCTAGCTACACTACATTGTCCACATATCCTCGTCGATGTTCCTTTGAAATATTATATCAAATATGATTATGAAGTGAAGATGTGAAGGAAATATGTGGTATTATGGCAAATTTATGTTTTCCTAGAAATTATTTTTATCCTAAGGCTATTATTTTGTGAACATGTGCATTGAGAGCACACCTTACCTTAATTAAAGCAATAAAACTATTTAGTACCGAGAACGAATTTGCTAATGTATCATATATTCGAAAACTACAATCCTTCCTAGCCAATGTGACATTTCATTGCCGATTACTAGTCGAGTCATTAACAGCTCTGATTACAACATAATACTCTTTATTTAGCACTAAATTACATGAGAAGGTTCATAAGGGCCTCGACTACGTAGCAATTTTGTCCTTTATGATCATCCCTCTAATGTGTATTGAATAAAATGAATGACTAATAAGATATAACCTGAAATAAGGATCCTATAAATAGCTACTCAATATATTGCTACAAAAGCATCAAATCTCATAGCTTTGTTGACACTTGTCTCCATTTGGATTTTGGAAGTTTGAGACATAACCCCGTTATCCTTCAGATTTAGCTGCCAGGTTAGATACACCGACCTAACGATCGGTCTTTAGTCTTCAAACCTCTGCTTGTGTCTAATAACCTGTTAGGCTTAGCAGTTAGGTTAGCATATAACCAAGAGGACAGCCATAGCATAAGGCCGGGGTTTGGTGGGTCGAGGAGAGCATTGTCTTCAGCTGCCTATCCGAGTGACCTCAACCTCTCTATAAAAGAAAGTTTAAGACTTGCCTTTACCTTTTCTTCCTGACACTAATTTACTCTCTTCATTGATCCTTGTTATGAGTCCTTTGTCTCTATCCCATTTATTTACCTTCTATAGATATAATTTTGAATGTCATTAAGTTGCCATATGTTAATTATCAAAATGATCTACACAATGTGAAATATATTTTTCAACGCCTGAAAGTTTGGTAAGCCATGTGCTATCGCTTCAATGTCCTAACATTTGGCGAACTTTGAAAACCGTATGAAAATTTAACGAACCAAATTATAAACACTTCCATTACTGCTCTTGTTGGAGCTGAAGGGGTTCATTTTCATAGGCATGGACATGTTTGGAGTACAACTAAATCCCATTAACCGAAAATCGAACGATCGGTCAGCGTTAAATCACGATGCAGTTTAAATAAAAAAAAGAGCATCTCGTTGCACAACCACATAACCGCAGCAACATATACAAATTGTATGCCAATCTCATTCGATGCCTATGCTACAATAATTAATTGTAGATGGTTCATTCGTTATTGCCAGTCAAATTGCCGAAAGTGTGTAGTGAATAATGCACAAACCATTTGCATTTTACGCAAGCGTATGCTGCAAATGTTTGCATATAAATAATGCTAATTGCGATCAAGCTGCGATCTGTCCGCTCATTTGATGCACTTTGATGTCATATTCATGCTGATAGATTTATAATGCGCATTTAAATGTGTTTCAATTGCATTTCAATACATTCCAACAAATAACGTCCAATTACTTCCAACAAATGCGAGTAAATTAGAAAACACGTTGTCTTCCTTCTATTCAGTCTTCTCTAACTTTGGTTCCTTGTATATCATATAGTTTAAGTACGATTTAGATTATGAGTGAATGACGGACATTGACATTCCTAAATAACAAAATAGAAACATCGGTCTCGATAGCCGAGTGGTAACGTAGACGACCAACTAGTCTTGCGACTAGGGTTCAATCCCCGGCACAGCGTTATTGCTATGTATCAAGCGACCAGTAGAGAGAGAACATGTGTGGCTGCAATACCCTCCTCTTCGATTCCCCATTCCATCCCAAAATCAATCATCTCTTTGCTTCCAAAACTAAGTACAAAAGAAAATATACGAAAGGAAAGTAATAGCCCAGATACCTGGGCTATGGTGGTCAGTACCTGATGTAACAACGCATAGTATCCTGGAATTGAGCCAAACCGGCAAACAAAGGTTAAGAAGGTAAAGAACAACATGGAGGACGCAGATTCTGCAGGACAGAGAACACCTCTTAAGGATTAATGATTGAAAAGAGAAAGGACTGAATAAAAATGAGTCCAAACAGATCTCAACTGCAATGAGACATCTAAGATTTTAGTGTTATTATATATGGTCTTATAATATCCATTTTCTTTGAGGAAATCGAATATTTTCATAGAAAATGCATATAATTTAACGTCCAGAAAGGATTTTTTTATATATGTTCTTGTTATATCGAATAACTAGTAAATAAAGAAAATGTGATTAAAATATGGTAATAAGTACAATAATATTACAGTAAATTTCAAAGAAACCGCATTTATTCGAAATATGTACGAATATTAATTAATAACAATTGTACTTTTGCATAATGAATCAACCTCTATTTCTTTGAAATGTAAAGTGAGTATTAACATGACAACCTATTTCTGTTACTTCAAATGTTGCAAAACCTAATAAACTTGGAAACCGCAATGGAAATGCACGACATTACGAGAATGAGCAAATTTAATTAAAAATTACTCCTGACTGATGCCAACTGATGCATTGCAATATTGTACAATATTACATATCAAACAATACAATTGGTCCTGGATATCCAGGAAATGGAGATCCGTTCATTTGTTGTACCTATTTATTTCTACTTTTAGCCACTTCTAATTATTAATAATGGTTCTCTTCAATCAAATTAAGAAATTATAAAGTCAAGTTTATTCCCCCGAATTATTGATATACACAACGAATAATTTTGCAATGTTATTTTATTATTTATTCAATGTTTTCCACTCATGGTTCACTGCCTTGAATCCGAAATTAAAGTTAAAATGCAGTGAACTTACCAACAATCTATTTTCAACTTACAATTTAATTTAAATTTTCATGCATTCTTGGAGACCTCCAATCGAACTGAAACCTAACGTTAAGTCCAGAATGTTAATTTATTTACGCCCTTATAGGTCAATTATTATTCATTGAGATATAACGCTTGGTGCACCTATGATTGAATTAATTGAAATTAATAATTGCTTGGGATTTATATCAGCTTCAATATGAAAAACTTCAATTCCGTAACATTGTTCATTTTTATTTGTTTATTCAAATTGATTTTTTGTTCTCATTTGCAATGCATACAGTAAACTTAATTTCCAAAAAAACAATTTGAAATTACATCAATGTTTCGATATATCTGATTATGCCATGAATAAAAGAATGAATTATAAATTTCCCCATTGACGATAGCGCTTATTTACAATTTTCGGTTCCGTTATTGACGACGTTGTGCATCTGCAACAATTGATTGGAAAAGGATCCAGAGTCCAAATTTTTCAAAGCAATGTCCAGGTTACGGGGGTTGTTGATTGCATTCATTACATTGGCGTGCACATATTGATCCTTCGAGTAAATCCCACATCTTGTGCCTAAATCCGCCGCATGCGCAATAGCAATACGTTTATCAATTTTATATCACATGTTAATTGTTCATTTCGTTCGTATGCTTGTTTGATCTCGTAGCTCTGCCGCCGTTGCATTTCCCATGAGCAATGGAATCGTATTGTGTCCATTTCTCTTCTCACATGGCTTCGCATCCAATTGTGCACTTTAATATGCACTTAACTCGTGCTGGGACTACGAATTACGTTCGACATTCACATCTCTGTCCTATTTGCAATCACACATTCACGTCGGCCAGATCTGGGTACCTACCAAGCTCGGGTTAATTACAGAATAACATATGCAGCTCCTAACCGGTCAGTAGTCTTGTGGTTTACATGCTAAGATACGAAGCAGTAGTCTTGCGTTCAATCCCTAGCAAGCCTTGTACTTTAAGCATATTGAATATTAAATAGTTTTCTGAATTTGTTCTAAACACTAAAGAAAATCTTAGTGTAAGTAACTATTAACTTAAGACCTCTCTATAGCCCCATAAATCGTTTCTAGCCAACAATGACCACGTGCGTGTTCATTGGCATCCATAATTACATGGAAAATTGATGGAACAATGCAAACTTCGTCTCCATTACATTGTTTGTGCGTATCTATTGGCGAGGGGTTACTTTTCCCTCCAATATTCAATCTCACGCGAAAGTCGTCATAGCTCAACTTGGGCACTTAGCATATAAAATATGCTAAAGCAGAATTGCGTTTAGCACCTTCTCTTGCAAACATCATCGCTGCTTGGCATGACTTGGTTTCGCACTCGCCGCGAATGAGATCGCAATCCGCAAACTTTCCTCGATCGCAGGATGGAATGAATCTTCATTCTACAAACTTTCGGCGGAAAGTTTACAGGCAGCTGCACGGGTCCTGCTGTCATCCCTCAATTTTACATATGGCCATTGACTTTGCCACGTGCAAAGTTAGTCTTCTTCTTCTTCTGCATGCTCTTAAGTCGATACTTCGCTTCGTAGCCTGCGCTTGCTTGTGTGCAGGCTGTCAAGATTTCCCACTTTTGAAGCGTCTTTAATTTAATGCTAATTGGAGCAGGTGCACGTGGCTTTTAACGGACGCTCGCCGTTTTCTTCCACTTACGACTTGCTCCAACGTGCTAACAGGAGATTTGGTTTGATTGCTACCTGAACCCTGAAGGCGAGCGATCTGGCTGCAAGCATGCATACAATTATGCTTAAGAAATCTACGCTACATTCACTAAAACAAACTGAAGTTATGATAACATTCTGATCCTGGGTTAAACAAGGCAGATGTCCAATGTGTATGTCTGTAATACTGAATTAAAACAATACGTTCAGAATTCAATATTTGAGATAAGGAAACACAAAAATAATTTTACACCGTATTTATTCGTGTAACCCAATGTTTCTCAAACTTATTTGATTTGCGGAATGAAATTAACGGTTATCTTCACAAAGTTTTGATTGTTATAATTGTTATAAGATAAAGGCACCCCAGGGTGCCGCGGCACTCGCTTTGAGACACTATGATGTAACCAATTAAACAGTGATATGATAATGAGGAAACGATCTCACTGATGGAGCTTGAATCGAGGCGTTTTAATAACGATTTTATCAGCAATTGGACCGAAGCCAACATACAAGTTCTTCATAGATGAAGCATTTTCTCGACAAGTTCATTCATGAACGGAAATAAGCTGCCAATGAAAAGCAATCATAAATTTAAAAAAGAGGTATACACTCGAAATGAATCCAGAATAGTGCCAAAACATACTTGGAAGTTGATTTCCTATTACTGCCTTTAATTAAATTGATAATAAGTTTTTCTTTTTGGTCGATCACTTGATCATTTTGGCAATCAATGTCTTCACGTTACAAACCGACTGTTTCGATGAGATGATGATCTCGCATCTGCCTTTTTAATATCCCCACCCAATTGTGGCAATTCTCAGCCACAAGCCAATCGATATGTGCCCACATGGCATCGTTAATTATGCCAGCTGAACGAAGACCCAAAACGGTACGTCCCTTTTGCTACCCTGGCAATCTTCAAGACTGCCTCTTTTGCCTCTACTTCCCTTCGTTGCCGTTGCCAATCTTTGTCCACGTGCAGATGAGCAAACGATAATTAAGGACATTACTATGTTAACGTCATCCTATGGATGGGTTGCCATTGTCCAAATTTAATACGCGAAAAGTGAATGACGTCATGGATGTTATCTACATTTACATTTCCCTGCATTGTGTTACTGCTAATGCTTAATTATTCATATTAAATTAGTGATTTTCGTGGCTGTCAGTAAAGTCAATCTGTAAATATAATCCGAATTTGTCGATATACACCCAATCCCAGTAAACAGATAAAAGTCTGTACAATTTACTATTGATATTCGTTTCCGAATTTGACCGTTTTGTTAATGATACGAGGTGATCCTGTAGTACAATTACGTCTCACGTCAATTCGAGGAATTTTTAATTACTCAATTTAATTATTCATGTTTTATTAGTAAGCTTAAAATTGCTTTCATCGGTGTATGCTGAAATTATTCAGAATTATATTTTTAATTATATTAAAACACATTAAATATTAAATCCATGATATCATTTCGCATTTCATCACTTTGTGCTGTTCGCAGCTCAATTTACGCTTTTTGAAGAAATCTCTTAATGAAATTTCATCATTTCCTATATATCCAAAGTTTGAGCCAAGCCATTCACCCCATACCTAATGGAGCTAGTTGCAGGAGGACTGAGTGCATCCAGACATGATGCTGGACATTACAAAATAGTGCAATTCGTCGCTCATTTGGCACCAAATTCACCGCATATTCCAACAATGTACCATATCAATTATTTACTGCAAATTCCCTAAAGATCGTCCGGTAATGTTATGTCTCATATAAACAATGCCACCCCCAATATTTCAAGTATAAATTTTTTCATTTGCGAAATTAAAATACCGATTTATCCATAAAATAGCATAAACTATCCAATCCAAATTTGGAAGTTATGAAATTTTTGGGCCAGAATGTAATTAAAGATCAAATGAAGTTGTCTTAGACCCAAATTAAACACAACGAAAAATTGACTTGGATTGCTCCCAGCAACTTCATTTGATCTTTAATTTCATAAACTATCCATTTTACTTTAAAATCTGACTTACTTTACACTCACTGGACACCCTAAGATGGGGCTAAGCCATCCTACATGACCCTACATGTTAAGGTGGATCAACGTGCTCACTTCTCATTAAATATCTGTATAATTTTTCTCCATTCTTTATATTTTCCACCTAGCTTTAACCATTGTTTTAAAACTATGCGATTTTCAGCTTATGTCGTATTTTAAATATAGAAATTATTTTCACTATTGTTTATTAGCTTCTAATATTACATAGGGAGTTTTTGGGATGAAGATATTGTTCATAATTAATTAGTATCATGATATAGCGCAATAGGAAGTCTGTAGTTTCCTCTCTATTAAAGATACCCTGATATATCAGAGACAAGTAGTTGGTGAGTTTCGTTGGCAAAGTGGCGTTTCTCCCCGTCGCCCATGCATCCTCATTTGACACAATACAAGACAATGAGTCCTGAGTCTCTTGAGACGTCTTTGCTGGAGTACTAGAGATGTCCACTCATCCAAGGCAGCGAGTTACAGAAAGCTATTAGCGCAAACAGCACACTCCCCGAGTACAAATGGAACTTGGATCGCAATTTCGGCGTCATGCTCTGCACACTTGAATTGAAACTGAAACTTGCTGCCTTCCTGTTTGCCAGCATGCCTTCCGGATTTCATTCCGAAATGTGACAAAGTTTGCATTGGCTTCGGTGACTTTTCCTCACCGCGAACTTGCTATCGCGTTAAACGTGAATGATGTTACTATGAGCGGTGTTAGTTTGCCAATGTCAAAGTGTTAACATTGCTTGCCACTACATATTGTTGTTGCGCTGGTAGTGGTTGTAGTCGAAGTGCCCGTGGGGGGCAATGAGGCGCCCTCAATGATTTAACGTTCCGAATTTGAATTCGCATTTGTCGCTAGTATCGTAATGGGATATAAACAAGCAAGCGCCTGGCATTTGCGATTTTGCACACTTCTGCATCCTCTCGTGCGAAATGCCACTGCTCTGACTCCAAATAACTTGTCGATCACATTCCAAGCCATTTCCGACTACCCGACTACACTGTCTCCTATGGGTAGTCGGATATACACTCGAATCTGCAATTTCATGCAATTTATTTCTTTCTAACGTTTGGCAAAGAATGTTCACGAAAACTTTACTAGAAATGTGAATAAAATGAAACATTACTTCATTTGCGAACTGCAGCCAGCAAATTTCTATACCACAACTATATACTTACAACAATACATTTCGAATATACTTTTTAAGCTACTAGCTTATGTTTTACAGGGTCTATTTCTCTAATATGGACGTCCAACTGTCTTTCCATCACTTATTTTAGCAAGCCTTTCTTAGTATAGGATGAACGCATATTTTGTTTAATCTTGAATTCGACCACCACCATAGCCGTTCCCAAACCCTTCTAAGAAAGGAGGAGGCTCTTTGGTGAGACCAGCAACCCATCGAAAGGTATTACTAATGCTCATAGAACTGGTAAAAGAGCCTTGGATAATGGACTGATTAATACGACGATCATGCCAATAGTACCTTCTTGAAATAGGTTCTTCAGGCATTCCATTCACCAATAAATTTAAATGGATTGCTATACATTTGCATTTATTGCGTCAGTCAATTTAAGTGATATTTTTAGCATACATTTGAAGCTAAACGAGATCTATTAGTATATCAACAGCGAACAATTTCATAGTCCGCCCAGATTAAATCTCAATTGATATCAAAAGAAGGATATCAATTTCATCAAGAGAAAAAGTTTTAGACATATACCAGAAGAGTATTTTATTAGAATTTCTATGCAATTTTAGATCAATAATTGCGTTACTTTAATTAGTTTAACATTTTCATACTATGAAATCAATTTCTTCCAAATGAAAATATTTTACTTTGCATCATCTCTGCAAAGTCAATATCCACTACAAGAAGAATTGCATCAGAATAAGAGATACCAAATGAGATCATCTGTCAGATTCGCAGATTGCCACTTGTTGATATAAGGGGCGCGTGCGAACGAGCAATGATGGATGCCAATTAGGATTAATCCTCTTTTATTCATGCTGGCAGTACTCAAGTATATCATCTTTCGTCTTTAGATATACCCCATTGCATTGCAGCATGCAGCAACCTTGATGCCAAATGCATTAGTCCACGACGTCTAAATCCTTAACAAATTGAGAAGTGTACTACGCACTATGGGGTTGAGGAAAACTGCATTGATCAGTAGACTCTATTGAAAAATTCAACGGGAATCTGCACCAAGACGAAATTGGTGCCGGTCTGCGGAAACTCCACCCTGTCGTTCATTCGCAATTCCTAGAGTTTTCCTCACGTTACCTTCTTGTCTATAATGTGAACTCGTTTCCTCCAGAAATGCTCCCTATTCGTTTCCCATAAGTAACAGCAACATTTCATGCATTCAAACGACTGCACCTTGCAACGACCACTAATCCTTAGGTACTCGTGTACTACTACTACCACCACGATTCCTTGCCCGTTCTGACTCTGTCTCGATTTTCCCAGCGCTCCCGTTTTCCCGTTAAATAATTTTGGTTCCTGCAAAACTTACATGTTACATGTTGTTTCGTCGAAGAGCGTGTGGCACAGGCGGTAATCAGGCCCTACTATTTAGACCCAAAGTATATCCTGCTTGTACGGCTACTTAGGTTTCGAAGGGAAGATAGGATTGGGTTATTAGAATGGTATAGAGGGATTCGTAGAGGAGAGATCAACCAAAATTGATTCCTGCAACCGTTGTGTTCGGAATGAATAATTCTTATCACTGTAAATTAGTGTAAATGTGAATAAAGTAAATTTTCGAGCCCAACTCGACGTTATTTATAACCGATCCAAGATATAATTTGAGTGAGCTTCATCCCACTTTCATGCTAGTTTTTGATATCAAATGCAATTCGTCGTCAGGGCATTATCAATGCAACATGCATCTTTTATGCTTATTTTAACTGCTTTTGTTATTATGGGTATTATTTGCAGTGCTACATTATACGTTTCCTGCATCTTCCCGCCGAAATACCGGGATTTTTATTGTGCGCATTATAACCGCCTTTCGGCCGACATGACAGTTAACCTCCACAGCGAAATAAAAACGTTAATTCAAATATCTTCTTGTAGAAAATCAACTATGACTATGTAGGTTTATTCTATACTTCATCCTGCTCAACCACGTTAAAAAATATCTTATCTATCTCTATCACCCTAGACTTCCTTTTAATGGATAGATTATCTCGCTTTTCTTTCATTTACAACATGACATTAATAATTGGAATTGAATATGTTTACATTTGGGATTGAAACAAATTTCTTAAATAGAACCTTGAATCAATCGCTTGTGCATTATGAATTTTTCGGTATTTATGTCATCATAGTAATTATTCGTCGATAATTAATTGGAAATACTTATTAGCATCCGCAGTGAATGCGCCCTTTTCGCCATTAATTAACGAATGAACATTTCGCTGTGATGAGCATTGCATTTTATTGTGGAATTATTATTACGATGGCGGTACTTTCGTCTAGAGCGAAATATGCTTCCTGGCGCGAACATCAAGAGGCATCAAGACCTAGAGGAAGTAATTAATTATACAACAATTTAATAATGAAAATGATGAACAAACAAGGTAATTTTCTTGCATTGTTTCATTCAACTATCTTACATTCACTTCTGGAACGTTACCATCAGCAAATTTAATCCACAAATAATCGGTGTGTGCAGTGGAAATTGTCAGGCTTAGTTATGTTTTGGATTGCTTCGTATATGAACGAATTACCCTCAATTAATTTGCATTGCAATCTAGTCCGCTTCTGCTTGCTTTCAGAAAAGAAACTGAGACGCAAACTTCAATTAAATGCAAATGCGTATTAAATCAATGACGCTCAACATTTAATAATGTCCTAATCATACTAGGTTACAAAAGAAGGGTGTTAGCAGAAGTTGTTGGTTCCCACTATGTTTTCTTATCGATTTCGACATCAAGCCTTCACCTGAGGTTAGAGAAACTGGTAACAACAAAGTGTTCCTCTTGCATAAGATGTTATAGTGACTTCATACAGTTTCACTCAATTATAGTCAAATTTTATAACAGGTCACATGTCCACAGATATGAGCCATAGGTTTAATGAGGTGGATTGATTAGAGAGACCTATACTCTAAATTTTAGGTCAAATTTTAGGCATCATAGTTTCTTAGGTTTTATGTTTTGTAGTTTACATCTTGTTATTGTTCACTCTATGTTGGGACTAGTTTCTGTTACCCCTGATGATGACTTAATGCCGAAAACGGTCGGAAAACATCTTCTAGCATACTTTTTATGAAATCTGAACTTAAATTATATAATTCTAGGTTAACTCAATGAAATTCAATTAAATATGGCTTTAGACATTTATTACAAATCGATATAATATTTGTTCAGTTTCTGACAATATACAATAGAAACCATATACAAAAACAATATTTCTACATCCATTCTTAAACACTAATAATTCAAATCGTTGAAGATGATATCAATTGATGAATGTAAATAAGATTAACTATTGTCGCCGAAACAATGCTTGAAATGAATACTCTGAAACATGAGAATCTACTCGGTGGGACTTCCTTGTGATCCCTGTTCTGTATTCTGATTTCCTGTCATTAGTCAGAGGATCCATATAACCAGAGTGTTAAAGGCTTTCAGAGAGGCGAACCTGCGATTCTGACGTTTTTACTGGATTTTTATTTATACTCTCCTGCGTGTTTACGTCTTTGGCCATTTGGCCTTGCACGCAGCGACCCTTGGGATCCCTCAGCCCAACGATGACTTTTCAGCTTTTGGCAACCGGCGGAAATGCCGCCAAATGGAAGACGTTCCTCAGTCCTTCGGCGTTCGGGCCACTTTATGCAGTCGGTAAACGATTCCAAGGAATTTTAATTACCGGCAGACGCCACACTGAATGATAAACTATGTTTCGCTCATGCTTCCCTCATTTGAAAGCTTCGTCTTAAGGTTAAAGCTGGAACTTTTTGCGTCTGGTAGCTCCTTTCATCATCAGTAACACATGGGATTGACTGGCATATGCATGGAACTGCAACGTCAATCTGATGTCTTACAGCCAGGCACCGCCAAAGAAGACGTTTGCAGGCGGCGATGATGTTTGCTGCATTTTGGAATAGCGAACATTCGGTGACTGAAATAGACAGAGATGCGTGAACATATGCGTCAGATGTCCGCCTTGCAAGACAAATAAACGGATAGTTATCCCTCTAGTTGTTCCCTGGGAAGGAAACGAGCAATGGCAGCACGTGGCCATATTTTACCCAGATCTCTAACCGACCAGCTACTGGAGTTGAGACGAAATACAACTGATGATCCTAACAAGCTGGAAAATGCATTGGAGTAAATAAACCAAAATTAACATTGAAAAACACGAATTGGAAGAACAGAAGATCCGCAACTTCGAACGGATCTCTCCAAAAATTTAACAATCTACAATACAATCTAACGATAATACTTAGTACTGCTATATTGGCAGTCTAGGTAAATTAACATTGATGTTGAATTTGGGCACGTAATTATGAAGAAAGTCGTTAATTGCTAGATAATGACGAGTACAATTACTACGTGCAATTGTCCTTCAATTTGGGACTCGTCATTGTCGAGATATTTTCGCTCGGACTTGTAATGAATTGCTTAATTGAGTAGCTTAGTTGAATAGCCGGAACCGTCGTCGGCAAATTGTTCTCGCGGAGAAACTGATTGTCGACGTCTGGATTGACTCTGTTCTTTTTCATCCACTTTCTTTCGTTGTCAAGTGATTTTTACGCTTACCACCTGTCGAAATGTGTTCACCTGATTGTTACGTTTTCCACGATTTCCATCTCTGCTGTCTTATTCAATACCTGCACATGCCCTTCCAATTTATCTAGATAATTACAGTTATTTGCGATTTCCACCTATTTAAACTTGTAATTTACAGCATTAGGTGGTGAGGTTGCAGCCAGAATGGATTTTAAACTACAACGTCCTGACAGGGTTTGAACACAACACTTTTGGTATCGCAACTATCTACTTTGTTCACTCGGCTAGCGAGCAGTTCTGTTGGCGTATGTAATGGAATCAATTAGAAGGCAGTGAGTCATTTGGAAAGTAGGGAAAATGCGGAAAATACAAAAGTAATTGTAGACAGCATGCCAAATGAAAGTAGAGGAATTATTCACTCCGGTTTTGGGTCCAATTCAGGCAATCTGCGGCCACAGATGCATCAGATTGTGAATATCAGCTGTTGCCAAATTATTTCATCCGCCACGCTCCCCACAAAAGTTGTAGTACTGAATTCATTATCATATTTAACCAAAACTGACACAGACATTGAATGCATCGTAATTATTAGTAAATATTCAATATTTTCAATCCAATATCAATAAATTTAACGTTAAAAACATGCAATTCTTCGTTGAATTCATAATGTTCATTATTCAAATGCTATTCTTGAGCGTATTTCGCACCTGTTTCTTGCTAAACTGAAATTAACGACTTTATCCTAACTTCAGAAATATTTCAATGAATTCTGATCTAATGACTTATTGCTCATGATTGGAAATTAACCAATAACTAATCTTACTAAATTTACATCGAAGATTGACATTCGTAGCTAATTGATAACAATTTCTGTCTGTACAGTCAAATATTTTGAATGATAGATGTTTTAAAACTGTTTCTGTACTAGGAACATCATACACAAACTTAATCTTTCAGGAATAAAACTAACCTAACCAAACGCACTAATATATTGATTATTCGATCCTTATTGGGAATTATCAACATTCACTAAGTCCTTAGAGGATCCCAGTTTCAGGATTATCCCCATGACTCAAGGAGTTTGTTCTTGAACATTAACCAGTAATCAAATTTAATGCGAATGTTTGGCAAATTCTAAATGAAACACAATTTAATAGATTTGCGAAGTAACATTATTGAATTCTCCAAATATTTACATTTAATGGTCATGGACCACAATTTGGCTTTCCGCTTCAATGTTCTAAAAGTGTCGTCAATAAAACTCTTCGATATGCCTACATCACCCCCTGGTTTCTCATCTAATTAGTCCCCTTCATGGAAGAGCGTTCTACTGTCGGTTACTAGTCAATCAGTAGTCTTCCCTCTGCTATGGGACCTGAATCCTAATCGTTTTGTCTTTGACCTATGTTCTTTGCCTACCAATTTAATCCAAATAAAAAACCCAGGGCCAAAGTCATTCTTGTGGAACGGATAACCCTCTGGTATGTTTTCAACAATGAGTTTTGCCTTCCTTGGCTACGCCAAGGGAGGCGAAGAGTCCGGACTTCCTAGGATCTGCTGAGGCAGCCTGATGAGGGCTGAGACTTCGTCGACACTCGCCTCCTCCGAACGTTCACTTCGTGCCCCCCGATCTGTCCCACCAGGCAGCATTCGAGGTCGCTCGCGCGTCATTCTGTTGTTCGGCGTTGTCGTGTTTGGGTCGGTTCTGCTCGGAACGTGCGCGTCCATCCAGCTGCGTCCTGTACGCTGCTTGCACCCCGTTAATCCTGTGCCATCACCGCAATGTTGCCGCTTAAATGCAGACGCTTTTTGTGATTGACCCTTGTGTGGAATTGCAATGTGTCCGTAATTGATCCATTATTTGGGATTGTGCCTTTCGCAGCGAGTGTGTTCAACGTGCAAAGAATTTATCCTTGCAAACTTTTTGGATACTGCTGCATATCGGGTGGACTGAATATAAAGTTGTGCCAGGACGATGAAGCCGCCACTCAGGATTTGTTTACTTGTTCTGCAAATTGTTGCCCCATGTGAGTACATTTGACCGAATATCTGATTCGATTCTGCGTTTTTATTCAGTTGCGCAATTCGCCCCCTAACTAATATGACGCCAATTTTCAAATTACGTGTGTTTATCGGACGAACGCAAATAGTCACATCGCTGATTATGTTTCAATTATTCACAACCAGCCGATGAGCATTGTTACGCTGGCGGCGATTGATTAAAAATGAGTTGAATATTAGATCGGTGGACGCGTTGCCTAGGTGCGCGCAACATGGCGTCCGAGGGTTAGAAATTTATTTGCCCGCCATTTGCGGCACTGTTGATATGTTCCAACGCTGCCAAATTTACGTCTCAAAAGTGCCACAATGCGAATGATGCCGCTGGATTACACATCATACTCGTTAATTTAATTCCATCAATATTCCCCAGTTGTGAATTTATTCGTTGGGCAACTGTAAATCAATTTCCTCCCCATTGCCATGCGCCAGCAGGCAAATGTAATTCAACAACAAAATTGGGTAATCGCATTTGGACCCACAGCGGGTACTTTTGCCGAATATCGGATTCGTGGCGCGTGCAATTTACATGCACTTTTAACCAACAAACGCCGTACCATAAATTAGGCGAAAAGCACCTCAACTTCTTGTACAATACTTACTTACTTGTTACTCGCCAGCGGTTTTGGCGCTCGTCAGCACTGCTCGCCGAGAGCAGAAGCTTAGAAACTTGCGTACTTTGTCAGGCAGAGAGGCGAAATCGTTCCAAGTTTGCTCCGAATTTAAAATTGCACTTTTCCCCTATTTTCGGGCTTACTTGGTTGCCTTGCTTGGCGCGGCCACCATCTGCAGCCGTTGAGGGACGAAAAAATTTAATTACTTTCAAACTTGTTATGGAAAACGAACTCGTTCTTATCTAAATGAAGGCTTAAGCTCTGTTAATCAATGCTGGTTTCATCTGAAACCCAACCTGAATACAAATCGCTTTTAATTTGTTCAAAGTAAGTGAGTGATTCACAGGTTTTTCGGATAATCAGACGTAGTGAGTCGTAAAAGAAAAAGGTTTTTTTTAAATCATACCTGTGGATTACCCATTGAAATGCTACTTTAGTCTTCTGTTTAACAACGGGTTGGACATCTACAAACTTTCAGGCTTTGTGAAGTGATGTTTTATCACATTTTTTGCCCTTTGAGCACATTTTGCCATGTTTGAATAAAAGTTCTTCGCATTTTATCAAAGTTCATGATTGAATTACAATTGCATTTAAAAGGGACGCTTGATCCATCGATGTGCGAAATGGACAATTAAATAGTGGACATGAGACTAGAAAGTCGTTGAGATCATTTGTTCGTGAATTTATTATGACCTGACATCGATTCCTCGTCTTTGTTCCGATAGTCATGTATTGTAGTTATGATAAGAATGGATAATTAGGGTTGCAAGGATAAAGGTATAATGAGCTATTGTTTTGTAGATTTCCAACGACTTGTCAGTTGTTACAAAAGGCCTCGTCTTTCGTTGTAATAAATATTACAGTCATGTTACTGCTCAGTCATGTACACCAGGAATCGAATTGTGATAATTTGCAGTTTCTATACAGTGAGCGCAATTCGATTGAAGCCGTAGTGGCGGGAAAATGGGATGGAATTTAATAAAATATATCACGCAACAAAATACATTCTTGCTGTCAAATGCGATATATGCAAACCCCTTGCTTTCACATTCTTCGCCCATTTCTGAAGGTTAAGTAGAAGTATTTTCTAATAAAAGCTGTTTTAGATTTTCTCATAAGACAGCCCTGCTTGCAATGTGATACATTCCGATATTTAAAATTTGAAATCCGAATATTGGCGCGCTGAGAACGCCATTTGCACCCGAAAACGATATTTCTCACATTTAAACATGGACCATCGAGTTATCTCAAGCACCAGCCGAAAGTCGCGTCATCTTTTTTTATTGATGCGATCATAAATCGCAAGTGGAATCATTGCGGAATGCGATAAGCACATTACTGCCGCCCTCCCTCATGCTCCTTCCACAGACATTCAGCGATAACGTTTTGTGGCGCTGGTCTGCTGGTCCCAGGGCCGACAATTTACCTCTCTTGCTATTCGTCGTTAATTTTTGGATTCTTCTATCTGGACGCCCGTTTCGAGCTCCAATTCTAGAGATTCGAGTCGATGAGCACTTTTCTGCAATAGGACAAGTACTACTCCAACATGGACGACGAAATGAGGTCGATGCCTGGACGGCCATGATGAGCAATAGAAGAAAAACGAAAAACGCTTGCACGTGTACCGTTCTCCCACAGAAGCGTCACTTCCACTGCATTCCAACCGGTATCTCATATCATTCGTTTTCCTTCATGCATCTGCAAATGCCTTTTTCGCCTTGCTGACGAATCGATGATAGAATCGTATCGGGTAATAGAAGGGAAATGAGATTTGGCGTAAACAATTGCGATAATTCATATTTGAGAGCATATTAAGTGCGTCAGGAGAACGCCAGTAGATAAATGTAGGGGGTTATAAGTTCACCTCATTCGGCGCGCCAGCAATTTATACGACGATTTGCATATTTCATAAGCTTTTTCTCTTCGATTTTCCTATCGGAACGCCGGGGCCTAGAGAACTTTGGAAGCCATTGCTGCATTGCTCCCGCTGCTTTTTGCTTCCTTCCACATTTCTTCCATCTCTCCTATTGCATTTGATTCTTTTCGCTTCCTGCGCGTCGCTAATGCAGTCGCAATTGTCCGCGAAGACTACTTGTTGGTACTTAGTGTTTAAATTTGAATTTTAAATTGCGCCTCTTTCATTCGATCCAGCATCCACGACCTGCAGCGTAATCGCCGAATGCGCTTGATTTTTCACTGGGATTCTTATAATATTCTTGTTAGCACCGTCGTCGTTCGCTCGGCAAAGTGTCATCTTGCTTTTATTTCGTTGCCGCTCGAAGGACGGTAACAAAAAATAATGGGCTTGAGGGTAATGCAATGTTCATTTGTGGCCCTTTTACTACATTTCTGCACCAGTTGTTTTAGGGGAGATCATTTCAATCCAATCGCGAATTCATTGCGTTGTTGCAGGATTGCAAACATTTTCAATTAAAATAAATAAAGCGAATTTATTTGCAGCCAGATAATGGCAGTTGCGATAGAAATTTACAATCAATTGCAAATCAACTGCATTTCGAACAAATGTCAATTGCAAATGCATCGATTGAAAATTAGGCGTACCGCATCGTTGTGGACAGAAGTAAAATGTGGACAGTTTTACGGTGCTTCTCAGCAACTACTGGGTGTACCACGATGATTCAAAATGCATCCTATAGGACTTTAATTACACATCTGCATATATAAGATCCATCTCTGAATTCCATCTGGTTCCTGCAGAAAATGGGGAAATGTGCGATTGTAATAGTTGCGGAACGATTGTTGGCAATTGCGTAATAGTTGCGGGAGAACTCACGGTGATTACGTAATAGTTGGCGAACGTGTGGACAGTTTTTATGGTGTTTCTCAGTGACTACTGGGTGTATCGCGATGATTCAAAGTGCATCCTGTGGGACTTTTAATTACACATCTGCATATAGAAGATCCATCTCTGAATTCCTGTAGAAAATGGGGAAATGTGCGATTGTAATAGTTACGGACGATTGTTGGCGATTGCGTAATAGTTGCGGGAGAACTCACGGTGATTACGTAATAGTTTGCGAACGTGTGGACAGTTTTTTTGGTGTTTCTCAGTAACTACTGGGTGTATCGCGATGATTCGAAGTGGATCCTGTGGGGCATTTTTAAATATCTGAAAGCAGAAGCAGAAGGCGAAGTGTCCCGTATTTGGGGCAGCTGCAAACCATCGATTTACGGTGGATGGAATCTGTGTCGGCAGGAAATTCGACATTTTTATTTGATCTCGACGCGGCAAGCGAGCACATTCGGTCGCCTCTTCTCGTCTTCAACCTCGTCCACTTTCTTCTCATCAGCCGGCAGGTGCTGCGAAGAAGCGAGCTTAAGATGCCCGCGCCCCAGAACTCGAAGTATCAGCTCCGTCCGAGCAAGTTTCTTGTTTGCGTAACCTCGATTTCTTCGGTCTTGATTGCCGCTCTGCATCATCTTCTCGGTCGTGACCTGATCGGCCGACCAACCTACCAAATGTTTCTCTCCTCTGCCATGTTCAGGTATCGAGTCCCGTTACCGTTCCAGCCGTCTCCGGGCCGCCCTCCTATCAGTGTTGGCACGTGCAGTCCACACTTCAGACACAAGGCCTATTCTTATCAGTACTTCGCGATGGCTAACAATGCCAGCAGGCGAACGGGACTTGACGCCATATGTTTGTTCATCAGATGGCTGATAGCTGGTGAGACCGTTGAGGGTCGCCGTGAATCAACGCGACAAAGTCAATAAGGTGCGCCAGGCGCAGATGTGTGGGCGACTAGCATTTCCATGACTTTTATCAGATATTCCAACGCCCAACTGCGTCGTACCTTAGCACCGCGTTGTGCCGGATTGTCAGCATTCAAATGGTTTAACTGTCGATAAATAAGGCGACAGATACAATCAACAGATCGAAGGTTTTCGAGCTGTGGCTTTCATTGACAAAGCCTGAAACTGTGAAACTTCGCATTCTAGCGATTTTTGTTCCATCAACATGGATTTTGGAGAAACTCCTCTACTCTTTTATAT
Organism: Labidoglobus nevermanni; assembly: GCA_025447835.1. Taxonomy (NCBI): domain Eukaryota; kingdom Metazoa; phylum Arthropoda; class Insecta; order Coleoptera; family Staphylinidae; genus Labidoglobus; species Labidoglobus nevermanni. Next base: position 29,080 of record JAOEHK010008344.1, read on the forward strand.
TACAAACTATACGACATTAACACGGAAAAGAAAGTCTGTGGCCTCAAAATAGAACTTAGGATGTTGAACTTTCACTTGGCAAATGTGCGAAATTAGTAAATTTGATTGAAACCAAATTGCTGAGAATAGGTTTACAGATCCAATGACCCATTTCTCAAACAATTCCATTGTTCTCTTGTCTGAAATTTGTATCCCAGTAACCTTATTTCTTACTCTCTTCCTTACCATCAGTGGTCCCAGTTGTATTCCACTGTTTTCGGTAGTCCTTTTGCCATTCCTTTCCAAAGGTAGACTTCTGGCATCCCTTACCGACCTTAACCCGGAGCCTATACCCGACTGATGGCAAATTCTATAAAGTTTCAGGATGGAAAACTCCAATTCTTTATCGCTTTCAATTCTCTGAAGTTACTGTTAAATTTACCTATTTTGGAACAATGAGGAACGATCGTAAAGTAGGAAATTAGCAGGTTGTTTAGCCGAGCACAATTTGCAATGGGCTGATGGATCAACGCACAAAAGTCTGTAATTTACGTCACGGCAATTTCGCTAGATTTGCATGCATTTTACCGCTAATAAAGCCCAAACTGCGACTTCGGCATTACCATCCAAAACTCTCAATACTAATCCCATTCACCTAGAGTTGTCAGATGAAATCCTAGTGCGCAATGAAATGTCAGCTGTCGCGGTTTAATCTGGATGGCCATACTTTAGCCGTCAACATAGACGTTTGTTGACGAAGTTTCATTGCGCCCTGGAATTGAGTCTTAATTATGTTACGCCCCTATGCAAATTTGTTCAAATCTCAAAAATGAGACTTAAAAGTCTTCACTCTGCTTCCAGCACATTTCCACAATGGGAACTTATTCAATTGCCCCAATATTCTTATCTTAATTCTTCGTTTGTAATTGCGGCTACTACTTCTTGTGGTCCTGGTCACCTTTGGTTAGGTTGGCGTGTGTTTCTGGTGGAAGCGCCAGAACTGATTTAATAATCATTCTGGGTGGTTGTTTATCACTCCTCCTATGAACTTGAAATTTATATGTACTGGTCGCCTTGACCTTACCGTAATTAGGTTTGTCCTCATCTACACAACCCCATTAATGTCCCGCAGCATCTATTTTCATCATCTAATCAACCCTAAGTCGGCCTCGAGTTGACTTATCCATAGAAATGAATTTTTTCTCCGCCCTGGGCGGATACACGTCAAGGATCCAATACGGGCACCGATAGCAATTTCTTACGGTTACGACTACGCCCAGCAATCGTTTTCTATCAAGTTGCCAACTATTGTTTTCGAGCGTGCTTTGTGCATCTCCACCGTGCACATCTCAGCCGCCCTCCCGCGCCCGTTTGTTCCGAAAATGGCAATCAAAGGGAATCGTTGAAATTCCAGGCGTTCGCTGCGTCTTTCCAATCGGACGCATTTGGGCGCTATCGCCGCCAACAGCGCCCGAATCTTTGACGTTTCAGCCAGCCGGCTGCCTTTTAATTCCACCGACTTCTTTTGCTTCGGCAAACTGAAATTGTTTGAATCATCCCAACTGTTTGCCCGTTTTTCCGCCAACTTGACTCCCCCGTGATTTTCCTCTGCCTGCTTGCCCCTGCCGCACCTGGAGAAACTTCCTGATTGGGGCATCAACGTTCCTGCGCTCTTATTTTGCACTTTCGAATTCCAGCGGTGCTTAGAAATGCCTAAGAAACATCGAACCATCATCGTCATGTCAGTAGCATGCTCATATTCTTGCTTCCTCCAAGATCTCCAGTCACGGATGGGTAGCTGAAGGCGGCTCAGCATGCTGAAACTGAACTTGTGGTCGTTGTGCATTTCCAGGCCATTCGGCGGGATGCTTGCTGAAGTTGCATTGCTCTCGCTCCTTTTTGCGCTCATTAATCGCCCCTCCTCGTTGGGAATCACCCTTTCCTCGAAGTTGTTCTAATGGATATACATCTAAAGCGGTAATCTATCCGTGTTTTGTTGTTGTATGTTTTTCGGGGTTGTTTGCTACATTTACGAATCATCCCTTTTTGAAAGAGGGAATCGCAACCGTTTTCGATTCGGTGACCGTTACATTGGTCTCCCTAACGTCGAAGAAGTTTCAGCGGAACGAACGCGGCAACCACTTGATGTTTCCGGTCGTGTTTGTAATCGCACTCATTTCCGGTTTATCAAGTATGCGTAACGTGACTGGACCTCCCACCTCCTTGAACCAATGTCAGTAATACTTACCTAATAGGGTCCACAATGAATTTGTAATATCAACGTATGAATACAAGGGATATGGAATTTAAGTGGGTAAGTGGGTGTTTCCTCTGGCCTTGAATAGTGGGTGCGTTCATAGGTAGTGTGTATAGGTGGAGCGCTGATTGAGAGTCCTCTTGGGAATCAGTGGTACATTTTATTTCTTGTTGCACTTTGCGCCATTATCGCAGTCAGACGGTGGTTGTCGCAGGGGACACACTTGGAGCAGTTTTATCGTCGTTTAGCGACCACCACGCATCATTTACGCTCGGCCAACTTTCGGCACCGCCGGCCAAACGATCGTACTGATGAAATGTAACTGAAGTTAGGATTGCGGATGTGGGGGAGCGGATGGCGATGGACTCGGGATATCGTAAATTCTGTTTCATCATTTTGCTATTTGTTCCAATCGGCAATTCGTTAGCAAATGATCATTTTCGCCCTGTGCGAGCTCGGGGCGCTGGTAGATGTCCAGCACACCCCTCCAGTTCCCGGACGCGCCCGACTTCCTCTTTTTCACATATTTCTTGTGCCTGTTGTGCAAACGAGAGTGTAGGCTATCATTAAGTGCGCGCTGGAGGGTTAAATCGGCCTCCTGCCGCCTACCGAATCCAGACCGTAACATTTACGCAACGCCCGCCGGGTAAGGATGCAGCAATAATGCAGGTTTCTTCGGTGCCAACACCACCTTGCATGTGCCGGCTACGAAATTCATACATTGTCTCCACCAGGAACGTTAAAATTATGAATTGCTTCCACACTGACATTGCTATAAAACAATTTCGGGTCATGGCGTTGCTCACCTCCGGAATAAAACGCCGAAACACCTTGCAAACTTTGCGTAATTCATTCACAGTTTAGTTTTCTTTTTAATGGACCCAAAATTGCATTAAAATATCATTTAATTTCTACCAGTTTAGAGACAACTCTGTTAAATCAGTATTTTATACCCTGTCACGTGATTGTTGTAGTTTGTCTGCTGTACTTTGGGAAATTTGTATTTCAATGAGAATTTAAAATGGCGTCTTTTGCGGTGTTCTCTGAAAACCAAACTTCAAATTGGCTAACAAATCTTTAAATAACAAATAAACTACGCATTCCTGACGGATAATTCAAAGCCAAAATAATTTCCTACACCTTAAAGCCTCCAATAAACATTAAGAAATTAAAATATAGTACTTTCAAGTACACTGGTACCTCGAGATACGAATGCCCTGACATACGAATGTTTTGAGATACGAACTGCCGAGCCAGGGATATTTT
>JAOEHK010008345.1:1286-12754 GCA_025447835.1 Labidoglobus nevermanni
CTAAAAGCTAAGAAGGGAAAGCTGTAATAATTGAATGATAACATCCTCGTCCTCAAGCTATGGATATTTCTATTTCTTAAATAGAATCAAAATATCGAATTATCCTTGCTGAAACTGACGTTCTAAAGCTCAACCAAAGACCTCGCCAAAAGCTACACCATCAAAAGCTGCAGAAAAGCCCAGCAAAAAAGCTTGCAAGAATGACACGAATAAGGCAAGCAAATCTGATGCTAACTCAGGACAGAAACTGCTTACTTCTTCGAGCGACAAAAAGCTGAAAGCTAAAAAGGGAAAGCTGTAATAATTGAATGAGAATATCCTAAAAATATCAAATTATCCTTGCTGATACTGACGTGATCAGCTGATGATGAGTAAACTTGCAAGATATAGGCATCAATGGAAACAAATATAGATGTGGTAAATAATTTATTTACATCTTATTTGAATTGAATTAATGAAAGCTTATATTCAGTCAATTATTATTCCAATCCACAATGGATTTCAATGGATTCCAAACTGTTTCAAAGCAATACTAAATCAATCTGCTAAAAAGTCCTTAACGTTGCAAGTATGCATTTGTAACGATGCTTCCACAGATCGCACTAAATCCTTATTGGACTATTGGAAATCGAAATTCCAAGAAGAAAATATTGACTTTGTTATCTTTACAAATTTCGGGGAATCGCCCAAAGGGGTTGGGTACGCCAAAAACAGAGCTGTAGATGTTTCCTTAGGCGAATATTTGTGTTTTCAAGACATTGTACGTATTTCGTCGTTTTGGGACGATATTTTGTAGGTATATATATATAATTTTAGGACGATGAAATGCTTCCAGAACGAATTTTGTCGCAGTACAACTTTGCCCGAACTCGCGATAAATTAACTGTAAAAAACTTTGCTATGCTTTCGGTTTAAAATAATTGTGATTAGCTTATAGGGTCTAAGTTCCGCAGAATGCCAGAAAACTCAACCGAAAGATATTCGAGATGGGCAAATAATTTGACTGAAACGCAATTGAATGAACAAATTTATACATCGCATGGGCCCACAGTAATAATGCCAACATGGTTTTGTCATCGAGATGTTTTTATAAAGTAATTGACTGAATTCATTATCAAATTGAAATTAACTAGTAATTTTTTCAGTGTTGGGGGATTCACTGAAGCGGGTAAAGGAACTCCAGAGGATTTATTGTTTTTTTACAAACATCTAGATAGTAATGGTAAAATTGCAAGAGTTGATGAGATTCTACTCATTTATACCTACCACCCAGATGCAATAACATTCACAATTAAAGAGTAAATAATTATTAGCCGTACTATCAACATTTCATATCTGTATTAACAAAAATGCTTCTCCAGAGAAACAATCTGGCAAATACGTTTGAATCAACTTGAAAAGAATGTTTTCAAGAACTGGGATAGAGTTACAATCTGGAATGCTGGCAAACAAGGCCGCAGACTCTACCATTCACTAAAGGAAGAAAGTAAAAGAAAAGTTGTCGCTTTTTGCGATGTCGATGAAAAGAAAATTCAACGTAAATTCACTCCATTCGATCACATTCAACGAAAATCTGGCAAGTCCATCGACATCATCCATTTCTCCAAGTCCATTCCACCACTTATTATATGCGTGAAACAAGTAAATAAGTCTCTTATTGAATATGTAATTAGTACTAATTAATTCCATTTTTTAGGACCTTACAGAAGGCGAATTCGAAACCAATCTCGCATCATTAAATCTAATCGAATCCAAAGACTATATTATGTTTAGTTAATTCCAATACAGCTTCAGATACATTAAATACATTACATGAAATTCGCGTCTAATCTATCCAGATAAAATTGTATGTATGGACATGTTCGGAGTACTCCTGGGATAGTGTGGAGGGAAAGAAAATTTGGAAAACCTCATAGTTCGGAAGTGATAGCCAAAAACCTAATTATGCATCATAAACGGCACTGAAATATCAATGTGAATGAAAGCAAAAGGACAGATTAGAATGTGTATTAAAAAAATAGGAAATTTTCATGGCTGGAAAGTCATAGCATTTTCCATTACAATTCTGTGTTCAATTATATGCATGAAATTTTTAATTAGTTGTTCCTCACGTAGAAAATAGGGAATTGTAGTAAAGCCCAAGCTGGGCTAGTTACTGATAAGGAAATTTTGAATCGGCCGGAAATCAGCTGAGCATCATTTCCGTTTTGGCGAATCGTATTGCAAAAAGCGTGTGTCAAACGTTTGGCAACGTTTTGACAGACATCTTCGTGAAAACGTGAAACCATAACCCTGCCGAATGTTTAACGCCGTTCGGAAAATGAGTTTTTAAGCGTGGAAACTACGCGTTGAACAACTGGCCAAAGGATGGACATTAAATAGTGTTCGCTTGCCAATTCGCATCGGCATGGCGTTCTTCGATACGGTAAGTTGTCTTCGGGACTGCGTTTCTAATATGTGCATCACACCCTTTTGCGCCCAATTCACGAAATCTTTAATTTGTGCTGAATCATTGCAATTGTGGCGTGGCAAAGATGATCATAGCATTTATAATCAACATCATTTCAGTACCCTAATCTGCAGTTCCTGGATTTGGATGGCGTGGATGACGATGAGAAGAAGTGGATTCTCATGTCGCTTCAGTCATGGGATCCTTGTGTTGAAGGGCCATGGGAATTCTTCGATGTACCAGACGACCAGCAGAACCCAACCGCAGGTAGGTTTGCAGGCAATGTTCGCATCGCAATATTGCAACATTCGCATGTTGCCAATGTTCCAGAATGCAGCGTGCAAACCGATATGAACAATGGGATGGCGCAGATGCCATTCGAACAATACCATTCCTCAGTCCTCATCTCCAACCATGTGAGTCCCATTTCGCCGCAAGTGTATCCGCAAACCTACCAGATCTATCAGCCCGCGTTCGTCCCACAGTTCAGCGGCACAATGCTGCCGGTTGTATCAGGCGCTATGATGCCAGTCAACACCCCAATGGTTCCCGTTGCAATTCCCTCGAATTCTGCATCTGGCTACGTCCAACCGGTCACCTATTCCACATACGTGCCAGCAGTACAAGCTAATCCAATCTACATGATTTCGCCACCGGTTGTTAAAGATGTGCCAATGCATCCCTCTCAGCATCCGCATTCAGATCAACTACCTAATCAGCAGATGCATCCGGAAGTAAACTTCAATGCCGCTTATTCGCCACCGATGCCCATTGTATCCGCTACGATTTCGCCACAATCAGGCAGCGATTGTTTGAAACTTGTTGAACTGGTCAGCCATGCGATATCAGAGAAGCCAGACGAAGTGTCAAGTATTAGTACAAGCCAAACCACTGTAGAACTCGAACGTACGAATGGTCATGAATGTTTCCAAATCAATGGAGTAGCCAATGATCCAGGATCACCAAGTAAAGTAGAAGTGCCGAATGATGTTGCCGCAACAACGAACGCAGTTTCCGGGACTGAGACTGTAAGCATGAACTGGGCGGGTTTGTTCAAGCCCACCGATGGTGGCGCAAATACCAAAAGAGCACGCACGAATAAGCCTCCTATCGAAAAAGTGAGTGCGACTGCCTCGCTCAATGATAATCATAAAGTGATCACCGAACGTAATGTGGTGAAGAGTAGTAGTAAGTCGTTTCTAGCTGAAATTGGTGATCCTAATTATTTTCGAATGGGTGGTGAGTACCAATTCTTGCTGCCGTTTCCTGCGTGTCATTATTTTGACGTGATTTTTCAGAGATTTTGGTTGATTACTCTCCTGATAGCAAGACAACTAGTCTCCAACCGCGAGGGTTAATTAATCGCAGCAACTATTGCTATATCAATTCAATTCTACAAGCAATGCTTGCCTGTCCGCCAATGTACAATCTGCTCACTGCACTGGGAAGCAATATCGTGACGAAAGAACACAGAAAATACACGCAAGTTATCGATAATATGTAAGTAGCAGTAGTAACAGGTCGCCCATGAATCTAAAGACTTGGGTTCAATTCTTGGTACTCCTCTACAATTCCCCATTCCATTCCAATAACCTATCATATCTTCTTAAACTAAGAGGCCGTACAAGGAACCCAAATATGGGGACGGGTAAGGCTAAGAGAACTCGTAGGACACTGCGGGCTCAACAAGCACTAAGGGTGCAACAGAAAGCAGCCTTGGGGAAGGCGGCACTGACCCACGCTGAGTTGGCTAAATTGCCCTGGATGGAGCTCATGCAGAATAGAACCGGAAGGACTGAGGTGTGGGGAACCGGAAGGTTGACCGATCCCGACGTAGCAAATAAAGGCCCAAATACTTTGACTTTAATGCAAACACCCTACAACGAAAACAACCATTTCATTCGTTTTAAATTGTTAAAATTGGGCATAATTAACTCATTGGCAATTTTATACGGTTTGTTGATAGAGATTTTGTTTTAGGGTGAAGTTCGTTAAAGAGTTTAATTGTTTGCCAGCCTCGCAACGCGTGCATCGACGATCGGATAAGGTGCAGAAGAAAGATATCTCAGTTGCCATCAATTGCGATCGGCCATTCGAACCAAATTGGATTTACAAGATACTGAATGGCATGCGAAGTGATTCGTTCGTTGTCGAAGGTCGCCAGGAAGATGCTGAAGAGTTCCTTGGATGTTTACTTAATGGCCTCAACGACGAAATGTTAGAAGTAAGTCTGTTTCCAAGCCAAATTCTGTAAATCTCGAATATTCCTCATCATTCAAATATCACTTTAGCTTATGAAATTAGTGGGCAATAATGGGAAAAAAGCGGAGGCAATTGTGGAGGATGGATACAAATCGGATTGCGATCCAGAATGGCAGGTGGTGGTTGGATCGAAGAACAAAGGAGCCATTACGCATCGCACAGAAGTGGTGCGTACGCCAATTAGTGATATTTTCGGTGGCCACATACAGACAAAATTACACCGTGCAGGCGACCGAAGCAGCAACAATATTCAACCATTTTTCACCTTGCAATTAAACATTGAAGTGAGTCCATAGTTGCAGCCATCTATCATCATCTCAATTTTGAATATTTGAATAGAAAGTGAATACTGTGGGCGAAGCGCTCGAAGCACTTGTTTGCAAAAATCAACTGGAGGGCGTTACCTCATCCAAAACCAATGAAGAAGTAGAAGCTTGGCAGCAAGTTACCATTGAAGAATTGCCTGTAGTCCTCATCCTTCATCTGAAATGCTTCGATTTCAAACTAGACGGCTGCACGAAAATCATTAAGCAGCTGGAGTTTCCTGTCGATTTAAAAATTGACTCCAGTAAGTTGTATTCCCTGATGAAATGAAATTGAACTACATATTTCTGTTGTAGAATTGTTGTCTAAGGCGAATTATCAAGCGAAAGAGAAACAATACAAGTTATTTGCTGTTGTTTACCATGACGGCAAAGAAGCGACCAAAGGGCACTATTTAACGGATGCATACCATGTGGGATACGCAAGTTGGTTGCGTTACGATGACGCCTCAGTGAAGCCAGTTTCGGAAGAGCAGGTTTTGAAGCCGCATGGAAACCGAGTTCCATACTTGCTGTTCTATCGACGATGTGATACAGTGCGTATTAAGTGAAAGCGTCCACTTAATCCCGAGTGGAAATTGTTTCATGTCGCATTCAAACAATCACCTTTCAAAGTCTGAAAGTTTTTAAGAAATTGGCAAATATGCCATGTTGATTCAGTACCCCCAGTTTTCATTTCTCTTTTATTCTATGATATTTGACAACTAATTCAATAATTAGTCATGTTATGAACATTACAAACATTCCTCCACACAGAGAAGAATTAACAACGCAAAGCATTATTGTTTTCCCTCTTTATTTCAATCTTTGCATGCTTTTTAACGCCTATTTCTATCTCTATTCGACTTCTAATTTTACTTCAAATTTAAAATCCAAATAAATTTATTTTTATAACACAACTAGGTAATAAATTGTGTGGAAAGAACGAAATTTTGTTAACAATCACAACTAGTGAGAACTGAAAAAAAATATGTGAAAATATTAATATTGTATAAAGCAAAGTACGAGTAGGTAGTGCAAAGAATAAACCAATTTTAAGCTACAACAAAGGGTTGGTATTTGAATACAACTAGTAATTTCTATTCGATAATTAAAGTAAGCATGGACATTCACGTAAACTAAAGTATGTATGGCTAATACTGCAAACTATAGTGAAGGACAACTTATGGCAAAAATTTGATATACGAATTGATGGCGTAGATTTAAAGGCTACATTTATAAATGTGTTAATATTTACGATTCACGTAAAACAATTTTTTTGTCCAGTGGAACGCAAGATGATCGACAAATATTACTTTTACATATGTACATTTCCTAACGGAGAAGTGAAGATATAAATATGTTCCCCATACTATTTGCTATTACTAACTTTGTTAAATAGATAGAAATGAATTTAAATATTTGTATAAAATGTTCGAAAAAGTTTTGCGTTTAGTTTATCTACCCATGGCAGTGACACCTAGTTATAGACTTGTGAACCTTATTAACTTGTAAGTTGACGGAAGGGTGTTTTATGCTTGAAATAATTCACTGTCAATTCAAGATGCCAATGAAAGATCCAACCCAATTTACTTATATCGATGGAAACTTAATTATACAATTTAATTCTTTCAATTGAATATTTAGTTTTCTCAATTCGCGATTTATGACATTTTTTGCTGCACAAATTTGCAACAATGGGCGCTAATCCCTGAAGAGCATCCAATGAACAAATATGCGCCTTAACGAGTTCATTGAAATAGATCAATGTCTCGACAATATGCTGGTCTTTAGTCAACAGGAACTTTTGATAATTTGCATCCAAAAGCACGCAACCCCATTCGATCAACTTTCGTTCTCCGGTCGCAATATCTTCATGAAAACGATGCCCATCCTCAGACAGCAAATAACAAATATATCTCAAAAGCAAGAGTGCATTTTGCAATTGCAGATGCAGCCGCAATTGGGGAAGCAGCGCGACGTCGTTAAACGATTTCAATAGAAGTTTGTCAATGTAAACACAGCGTGCAAACGGAGTGAAGCATCCCGAAACTTTCTTAGAATATTCGCCTTTTTTCTTCTTAAAGTAACTACTATTCACTTCAAGAATATACTTCAACAATTTCACACGGATCTCTTCCGGTATGTCTTCGAAATAGTCCAGACATTGACGAATTGCTTCTAAATCGTTGTTTTCCATATATTTCGGAAGAACTTCTTCAATGATTAAACTCTCGGACCATCCTTGCTTAGAGAGGTCAAAAATGCGTGCGTTTGGTGCTCTTTCGTTTCTCGTGGTGTGTTTAGTGTCATCCCAACGAATTACGTTCAGTTCTTGAACGATAGAAATATCCGGATCGATGTTTTTACATCTATGACTTCCAACCAGCGCAGCCAATTGTTCGCTATGCAAATGATAAGGAACAACAGCCAAATGTTGGCCGACGCAGAGAAACACATTGGATTCCAGGCACCAAATCTTTGTTCCTGAAGCGTACATTTTAAACAGTTGTTTGCCCTGCATTACGTTGAATTGCACATTGAAAATGGACAAAACCGCTCCTTCCTGCGAGTTATCTGCGCCATAGATAATTATGTAATCGGAACTCAGAGCACATAACGTCACATCGTGTTGGCATGATATGTAATCGACGATCGTCATGAAAGATTCTTGGTTTTCGTGTAAATTATGGGAAAACAACTTTCCATCTGACCCTAAATTATGGCCTAATAAATGATTGAATATTGTAGCAATCGTTTACTTACATAAAGTCAACAAAACGACTCTATTTCCTTGAAGCGTAGTAAGGAGACATCCAGAAAGGGTCGCGTTTTCTTTGTGTAATTTTATTCTGCATATAATTTCGGCATTTTCCACCATGCTGAAGATAAACTCCTTCTCTTTACATTCATTTTCAATCAGTAAACCGCCGTAAATATGACCGGCATTTTCGATTAGAAAAACATCAATGATTTGGTTGTTGGATCCATTTCTCAAAATATTTATAGGTTGCAACGTTTTGCGCGTTTCAAGTCCTCTTTCCAATGGAATAATTGCTCCACTATCAAAGATAATAAACGACATACTTGACCAATTATACAGCGTGTGAATTGGTTTAGTAAACTAAAAAATAATATTATTTCTTTGCAAATTTAATGCGTTACTTTATACCTTCAGCTTCTTGAGTTTATCCAATTGCTCAGTATCATCGTCCCAGAACATTAAGTAACTTTTATTGAAGACTGCGCAGTACTTTTGTTCCTTCGCGTAATAAATAATTGGTGAAGTAAACTTGGCTTTCGTGCGCCAACTGATTAATTGTTTCTGGTCCGAAAGCTAAGTCCAAAGTGTAAAAACTATTAATCTCATAGCAATCGCCGCATTTTCACTTACTTTATATTTGATAGCAATATTTTTTCCAAGTGTAACGAGAACTTGGCCGGATTGCGAATCGTTGTTAATTCCTAGCAAACTTTTTTGGTCTATTATTGGGCATAGCCCGTAATACGCACCAAGTTTTGCCATTTTTCATCAACTTGAAGAACAATTTAAGAAATTGTTAACTGCAACACGTTTTCCATTTTCTTGGTTATGAATTTTCATTCATCGTCGTCATGCGCAGTGAAAGCAGAAAATTATTAAAATATTAACGGTCATGTTAGAAAGAGAATTTCTCGCAGGAAAACTTAGTTGTGCCTTCAATTGCTGCTAATCAGTGAATTCTTCAGCGCGTTTGCGAAGTTCATTTAATTTCGACGTTATTAAAGCATTTACCACCACAATCTTGAGATAACCTCGAATATTTTTCATACTTTGCCAATAACTTTTTAAAGTCTCCGAACTTGTTGTTAACAATGTCCAAACGAAGGCGTGGGCAATCTGTTGATGTGGACCGAGCCCCGCCGCGAGCCAAACGCATCAAATGTAAGTTCTGGATGATGTGTCTTTGGACTCCGCTGCGAAGCTTTCTCATTTGCAGTTACGTTAGACTCGGTGGTAATCCCATCAACAGAGAGGCAAGGAGCGATATATTGCACTGGCACAGGAGACACGGGCCAACTGGGCCTTGGTCCGGATGTTTTGGAGCGTGTTCGTCCTGCCATGGTGAAGCTCGAGCATGAAATTGTGGACATTTGCGCTGGCGGCATGCACACCGTCTGCTTAACATGCGAGGGCAAAATTCTCACTTTCGGATGCAACGATGAAGGATCCTTAGGTCGCGAAATCAAAGAAGATGACGGCGAATTTGAAGCAGGTGCCGTTGATTTGCCCGGAAAGGTGGTCCAGGTGACAGCAGGAGATTCTCACACTTGCGTCCTCCTGGAAGATGGACGGGTCTTCGCTTGGGGGACATTCAGGGTAAGCTTAGCAATTCTTTCTAGATTTACACTCATACCTCTGAAAATATTTAGGATTCTCATGGTGCAATGGGTCTAACAATAAACGGCGTGGAACGATTACCCATACAAATTCCAATTGCCCAGCAAGTGATGAAAATCGCTTCCGGCGCCGACCACATCGTGTTCCTAACCCGTTTTGGAGAGTTATACACATGCGGGTGTGCGGAGCAAGGGCAGTTGGGTCGCGTGACCATGCGGGGATCGGGACGAACAGCGCGCAATGGGACTGGGCAGGCACAGATCAGCAAGTTGCTCACACCGGCACCGATCGCTTTGAAGGCGTCTCTGAAGCTGCACTTTGAGGATATTTGGACCGGGACTTATGCAACGTTCGCCAAAGTTGCGGATAAAGATGACGTCTACGTGTTCGGATTGAACAATTACTGGCAAATTGGATTACCGGATATCTCGACGCATTACAGTCCAATCAGATCGGTCGAGTTTTCCAAATACAAGTGGAAAATGATAACCAGCGCCCAGCATCACGCCTTGGGCCTAACAAGGGATGGAGAAGTTTACGCCATCGGACGCAAGGAATACGGACGCCTTGGATTGGGAAATGTGGACGATGATGCGAAGGTTTTAACCAAGATCCCGTTCTTCTCGGATAAGAAAGTCATCGCAATATCCACAGCAACATCGCAGTCGTTCGCTGTTACCGATACAGGTACTAAAATTCGTTTTGCTTAACCATTTTCTTGTTATAAATCAATTTCAGGTGACCTGTATAGTTGGGGAATGGGCACTGGTGGACATTTAGGTACCGGAAATGAAGACGACTGTTTGACGCCATCTCAAGTGAAGAGTAAACAATTGGAAGGGAGGAAGATAATTCGCGTGTCTGGAGGAGGACAGCATACAGTCGTATTGGCAATAAAGGACGAAGACCATGAGGTGAAAGTTATAAAACCGGCGAAGAACGGTAATACAGGCAAGAAACAGAATGGCAATGGAAAAGCCATGGAAGATGACCAATAACATTGTTTCATTGAATAATTATGTATGTAGTAAGTTTGTATCAACGAAATCTGATTCATTATATTTCAACAAATTGATTGCAGTCTATGAAACTCTGTTTATATTGAAACAGAGTGGAAACGTGAAAATATTTGTGCTCTTGTATTAAATTATTTTTACATTGATTTATTCAAATAATCAAATTTTGTTCATTGTTTGGTAAATAAAAAATGAATCATCGGTTTTCGCCGACATTTTTATGCACTACGCGAATTTGCAGAAAAATCTTCGCGTTTAGAGTGTAGTTACTTTATAAAAACAACATAGCTGCTCTCACTGAGTAATTAAATACCGGCAGAGTTTTGGCAAAGTATCGCCGGGCGCATCTTCGTCGTCACTAATTTCCTCCGAGGGCCCGAAATCAATTTCAGAACTTCCAATACTTTCCTCCCAATCGGAACTCTCATATTCCGAATCATTTTCTCGCACTTCATTCTCATGGTTAACTGGTTGATAATTTGCTCCAGGCATCATAATATTGTTGAAATTCTGAAAAAAATCGTGGCTCAATCTCCAACAGATGTTATTCAAAAGCGGGATCATTTTAAGATGTAAATCATAGGGATAGGGTAACATTGGATACAAAATTAGTGAAAAATCCAAATGTTTCATCATCTAAACCTGAAACATGACACATCATTAAACTTTTGACCTCGTATCAGTGCATATCGTGATCATTAATTCTATTATAGTAGCTAAACTAGTATTTAGTAATTCCGTGGAAATTTCTCTTTGCTCTTCAATAGTTTCGTATTTTGATCCAGTAATTCCTTGAGCTGTTCCTTCGAAAGACTCTGGCTTATAAAATTTCTTGGAGATCTACCACATTTACTTCATCTAAGTCCCTAATGTCGACCTCTTCATTCCAGAGATACCTATATCTATCTATTGCAAGTTTTTCAAAGCGGGTGTCGCGGCACCCTGGGGTGCCGCGAGCATCCCTCAGGGGTGCCGCGAAACTTTTGATTTGATTACATCTAGTCACTGCGGTACCAATCTACGTGCCATAAAAGAGCAAAATAGAAAAGCAATCGTTT
>JAOEHK010008367.1:0-12752 GCA_025447835.1 Labidoglobus nevermanni
ACCAAATATGTCCGTTTTCCTCGGTATATCCGGGTTATCGTTATATCAGGGCTCGCTATAACCGAGTTAGACTGTATTGCATTCGCATGCTTTCCAACTGTGACTTGCGAAAGAAGCACTCCTGCTTTCGCCACGCAAGGCACGTCCGAGGACAGACGTTCGCATTGGAACGCACCTCGCGCTGATCCCGCATTTCTCTCCGCAATCGCGCGATTGAGGATGGGTCGAAGGTGCGGTTGCTGGAGATGTGCGATGATGCGCGCCAACAATCTCTTCGATCCGGATCGATTAATATCCTATGACATTGTTTTCAGATTGTCGATTATTATGCTGGCGAATGATGGAAAACGAAGCAAGAGTCTACTTTTCGTTGCAATCATTGCAATTAGTTCAGAGGATGCACATTGCACTGGAAACTCGAGTTTAAGTGCAAGCATCACATTACAGCTACAAATTACTGCTTGCTAGAATGCGCGGCATTCGTGCTTAATGCTGAGGATTACCGGAAGGCATTCGCAAGCAACTAGTCGAAATGGCAAGTCATTTACGGGGTGAGATTTCCTCATTATTAGAGTTACGCTCAAAGCACATTTTCCAACTAATTAGCAATGAGACTATTGATGCAGAAATCGAAATAATCATATTTCAATCTAATTATACTCTACATTTAGATAGAATACGTCATAATTGCAATATTTTTGCAATAGTTTCAACATTTAAACAAGACTTCGTGCTTCCTCGGAAACCGATTGGAGCGCCATCTAGAGTAAGTTTTCTAACGTCAACAAAAGGCGTTCTGTTGGTGTGCAAACGTTTTTAGTGTTTCAAGCTATTATAGGAACGGAAGTAATAGAAGAGTTATTCAATCTAATCTGGATGGGTTCATGGAACGTTTGGAAACAACGCTAGCAACTGCAAAAACATGCAAAATCTTGTAAGTCGTCAAGCATCTTTTTCGAGGTTAGAACAATGTTGTTGTTGATTATAGGTTGATAAGTATTTGCAGCACATCCAAATCGAAGAAATAATACTGAGTAAGTTTCTGTTTCCTGTTCTAAGATTAGCATTCGCGGAAAGCACTATTCTGAGAGCGCGACATGTGAAATTTGCTTCAACAAGTTGGATTACTTTATGCATTCGATGTTAGGTAGATTAGCAACATGTTGTGTTGTCGTTCTTCGATTGCATTTTCTCGCCAAGCACATCGAAATTCCGATGGCGAATGTACGGTGATTGCACGTTACGTGCCTACATGATTCGAGGCTTAACGCCGTTCATTGCAGGCGCTGCACTCGCAGCTAGTTGTAGGTGTTTGCCGGCCAACAGCATCCGTGTCATTAAAACAACGTTAGCGTTCATTTTTCATCGGTCGCTGAACGTGGAGGAAGCGCTAGCGAATGCTAGTGAAGGCAGCCGTTTCGGCCACCAAGCTGCAGATATTGCACGCGAACTTGCCGCATACGCAGATAACGCGACGCCAAGTATTGATTGTAAACAATTCGCCGGTACCACGTACCACCTAGCCGAAGCTTACGCCTCCAACAACACGCCAATTGTCATCTATCACGGCGTTTTTCCGGCGCGAACGCGTTTCCGTCTCTCCTGCTTCTTTGATTTACGACTCGTGGCGGCAAATCATTGCAACGAGCAGCGGGCGAGTATTTGCAGTAGGCAGTAGTGTAATTACTTAGAAGGTAATGGCCGGAAGTGGAAATAAATATGTGCACGGACGCTGCGTGCGCATTATTATTTAGCTATTCCAATTAAGGACAGCACGGCCGAGACCGAGTGCGATTATGCAAATGACGTAACCGTAATTATGATCTTTTGCTCTGCGCCTTCGCGAACGCACAATATTGCAATTATTATCAGGCGCAGCGCAATGAGATTCAATTGTTTCTGCAGTTCCAGCCCGTGCGCAATTATTGCAATTGAATAACAGTTTGTGGTTCCATCTCATAGACCGCGCTAATTCCTCCAATTATGTGCACAGGAGCAACAACTCATTTCATAGCAAAACACAGCGTAATTACGTGCATTCATTAATATTAAGCACAGAAAACAGATGTTTGATTAGTCGGGGTGCCTTATTGGCGACTTAGGGAATACGTGATGTGATTTTGGAGTATGAAACGCAATATTGACCAAAAAGAATCATCTTAGGCTTGGTTTCCTTATTCGCGTGTGGGAAAGTTGTAATCAGGTTCTTGTATTTGGGAATCGAATCGGGGAATACCTGATTTGATGTTATTTTTGTGTTTTATTGGTTTCTGCAATTTCCAGTAGTACGAAATCTAATGTTGACAAAAAATTAAGCTCCTTACTAGTGGTTTCCTTTTATAGCGAGTAGAAAAATTGCTACCAAGTTCTTGTATTTGTCGACCACATCTGGGAATACCCGATGTGAAGTTGTTTTTGTATTTTTTTAAGTTTCTGCAATTCCCAGTAATACGAAATCCAATACGGACCATCTTAGTCGTGGTTTCCTTATTCGCGATCGGAAAAGTTGTTACCAGATTCTTATATTTGCGAATCGAATCTGAAAATACCCAAAGTGATGTTTTTGTGTTTTATTGAGTTTCTGCAATTCCCACTAGTACCAAATAAGAGATTGAGCAAAAATTAAGCTCCTTAACAGTGCTTTCCTTATTCCCGATCGGAAAAGTTGTTACCAGATTCTTGTATTTGCTGACCAAATCTGGGAATATCCGACGTGAAGTTGTTTTTGTATTTTATTGAGTTTCTGCAATTCCCACTAGTTCGAAATGCAAAATTGAGCAAAAAGGAATCACTTTAGTCGTGATTTCCTTATTCGTGAATAGAAAGGTTGTTACCAGGTTCTTGTATTTCTGGACCGAATCGGGGAATACCCGATGTGAAGTTGTTTTTGTATTTTTTTAGTTTCTGCTATTCCCAGTAGAACGAAATTCAATATTGACAAAAAAGATCATCTTAGGCTTGGTTTCTTTATTCGCGAGTGGTAACCAGGTTCTTGTATTTGTCAACCCAATCTGGGAATACCCGACGTGATTTTGTTTTTTTTACTTTCTGCAATTCCCAGTAATACGAAATCCAATATTGCCAAAAAATTAAGTTCCTTGGTAGTAGTTTCCTTACTCGCGATCGGAAAAGTTGTTACAAGGCTCTTGTATTTCTTGACCTAATCTGGGAATATCCGACTTGAATTTGTTTTTGATTTTCTTAGTTTCTGCAATTCCCAGTAGAACGAAATTCAATATTGACAAAAAATGAATCATCTTAGGCTTGGTTTCCTTATTCGCGAGTGGTAACCAGGTTCGTGTAATTGCGGACCGAATCGGGGAATACCCGATGTGATTTTCTTAGTGACTGGAATTACCAGCAGTACGAAATCCAATATTGACCATACCGTCTCAGGCTGGTGGGCATCGCAGGCTACCTTACGGTAAACTAAATAGTTTATGATTATTGCCAGTCGTAAATATGCCCCGCAAGTGAAATATATGCAATTTTTGCAAATATTTCGCGAATTCAACAAGCAAAGGAAACACAGTCATTAAGTGTTAATGCGTTAGTTTTTATAGTTGCTCGCATAGAGCAGCATCAAGTAAAAGTCACAAAAAGTAGGAAGCTGTAAATCCAGCGGCGATTCTGCGCAGGTCGTTGGACGATAATGACTGCAATTTGGATGAAAGCGGAAGTTTTTCAAGTGGACTTTAAAGTGCGCCTTGCGCCAAATTGAACGAGAACGTTGGGCAAAAAGTGTGGAAACTCACAATCTTTCTCGCCAGCTTTCGTAATTGATGCTAGATAGTTGCTGATTGCTGCAACCTTGAGCATCTCGCAAGAAGTAACAGTCTGGTCTTCGCTAGCAATTATCTGCGCGCATCTTTCACATTCTATAATTAGGATCGACGTCGGCGTAGAAGGCCTGTCTCTGCCTTGTGCTAAATATACTTTGAACACATTTTGATCATGTGTGGATCTTGACGATCACAGTCCTTGTTTGCGCGTTGGCCAGACTTCCGGATAACTTCATCGTCCATCCATAGCCGATTGTTTGTCGCTGCCGTGAAATAACTCATAATTTCTTGCAATGCCACTCGCTGGCAAGAAGTCATAGAAGCGTACCAATTGTAAAACAACATTTTCTCATGTGCGTCGTGTAAGCAGGTGGCCGACGTTCGCATTAACGAGGAATTCTTAATTTGATTTACAGCTACATGAAACGAGTTTGGAATGCGAGTACACCGACTAGAGAAGTGTCAGTTTCGGGAAATGAGCTATAGTCTAGGGCCGATCAAACACTAATGCGTAAAATCAAAAACAGAAAGGTGGAACAGCAGTAGTTAAATGCGCCAGGAACTATGGCTATTAGCTGCAGCATTCAACCGTGACATCCATGCTAGAGCGACGAGATGTGCGAGATGGCGATAGAGATAGCGATATAACATGGATACGTTCGCATTTAATAAATCATCAGCTTAGCATTCCTTGGTGTCCTTGAAAGCATTGGTAGGCATAGTTCCGGTGGCAATTTGGCCGACTTGCCCATCATTGGCCGGCTTAGGTCAGCGGACATCCGAAAAAAATCAATAGCTAGTGGAGTCAATGGCCTCCCAGTGGTCGCAGCATGTTGTGATCGAAATGTCATTGAAGTATTGATTGATATGATGAGAGCGCCCTTCCCTATCCGGCCCGCGCCCCTTTCGCCATGCCCAATAAACTCTCGCTCACTTCACCAAACATTCTTCGGCCAAATGCGAAGGGTTGCTATTTGTCGGTTTCTTGAACCCTTGCTCTAGATTTCAGCGAATGAAGAAAGCAGTGGACTTGCAGCTCGTGCTTTCTTAGTGTAGCTGATGAATGCAATTAATTGAAGAATAGAGCAATTAGTCGTGACTCATTGACTCGCAGCCATTTAGCAAGAAATTGAAACAAAGTTCGAACAAGCTCGATCGGAGGTCGTGCACCCCGAACGCGGCAAGACACTGAAACGCATTCAAGCATTGAGCCGCGTTCGAGGCACCAGAAGAATAATCATCGTTGTGGTCGTCTTGTCAATTAGCAGGCGAGTCGCGGTGGTTGCTTCGGTCATGCCAATCGGTGCGTTACGACTTCTTCAGTTCCGATAGAAAAGAAACAACGTATAATATGCCTTCGTTCTCAAAAAACAGGTGGAATTATAATTCCTAGAAAATCCTCTACGAGCTTTGTTTATTAGCATTTGCAATGTGATGGAATGTGCGATCGTAAGCCTTGCAATTCTCTGCAATATTATGCTTTACATACCAGAAAGAAGTTCTTTGAACTTTATGCTTTGATGTTCAGAACACCAGAAACTATTAGGACTAGAATTCATGGCCTAGGAAGGGAGGTAAATTGTTCTCGTGTAATCTGTGCTGCCCAGGTATTAAGAGTATTACCACACAATGATCTTATCGATCTCGCATAGTTTTGAGGCCAACTTTTTGGGCCTAGATTATACGAAGAGCGAATAGAGTCCTCAGATGGTATTAAAAATTGTTGCTTACAAATTTTTAAGGGATGAAAAATTTATGGGAAATTCTTAACAATACGAGCTTTGTATATTAGCATTTGCAATGTAATGGAATGTGCGATCGTAAGCCTTGCAATTCTCTGCAATATTATGCTTTACATACCAGAAAGAAGTTCTTTGAACTTTATGCTTTGATGTTCAGAACACCAGAAACTATTAGGACTAGAATTCTTGGCCTGGGAAGGGAGGTAAATAGTTCTCGTGTAATCTATGCTGCCCTGTTATTAAGGGTACTAGTATGAAAAGTGGTTGACCCCAAGGGGCAGACAATGATCAGGTCGATCTTGGATAGCTGGTTTTGAGGCCAACTTTATGGGCCTGAATAATACAAAGAGCGAATAGAGTCGTCAGGTGGCATTAAAAATTGGAAAGCAATCCAGGGATGAAAGAATTCTTAGAAAATCCCCAACAATCCAAGATTTGTTTGTTGGCATCTGTAATGATGGAATGTGCAATTGTACGCCTTCTAATTTTCTGCAATTTTATGGTTTAGATGCCATCAACATTAGGACCATTAGGACTAGGTCTAAGTATCAATATTTCGAGGGACAAAACAACCTTAGCTAGAATTAAATATTGGGAACCATTCTGAGGATGAAAGTATTCAGACAACACTCAAGAAAGTCCCCAAGAAGGCGAGCTTTGTGTATTGGCATTTCCCATGTGATGGAATGTGGAAACGTAAGCTTTGCTATCCAGAAAGCCATCGACTATTAGGACTAGAAATCATGAGCTAGCTAAGGGGGTAAATTGCCCTCTAACAAAGACGAGTATAAGGGGTGACCACATACATGTTGAAATCACCATGGACAGAAAAGTTCATCCTGAGAACGGACTCATTTAGCGATTCCTCGCTGTAATCGAGCTACATATATGGCGCAGCTATCGAGTCGAATCGAGTGCATCGGAGGCTCATGAATATGCGCCGTGTTGACCTGAACTTTATTCAAATTCGCCGCCTTGTGGTCCCGATTGCAGCGTCGGTAATGCGGAAATGCTGTAGGCCGGAAATGGATGTCTTGTGCTAGCTTTACCTCTTCTTGCTGTAGCCGACTTTGTCAAGTTCGATGTGCCTGTAGGCGGCGTACGTGGCCATGGCGGGACCGGGAAGTGGTGCAGCGGATGCACGTCAGTGATGCACTAGGCGATGACGAATCTCGTGGTGGTGGCGGCGGCGGTGGTGCACGTGCCAGCTGAAGAAGGACTGGAGTCGGCGGCCGCGCAGCGCGCTCTTTATATATCCCGCGTATCGCGATCGGGGGATCTAAATCGCGCGCTCCAATCTGCCTCTGATTGTAGTGGGCACACCGGTACACGGTCCACGAGAACCTCCAGCAGATATCGCGCCCTCTCCCGCTGCTGGTGGTCGACCGTAGCGCCACCACCACAATAAATGCACTCCCGAACATATTAATTGTGGTTCCCAACCTTATTCGGCTTATCGTCCCTTGTCAGACTTCAGGTATAAGGTCTCACAGAGCCTCCCTGGGGGCGGTGGGGCTCACTTTGGCAATCACTGCTTTATCTGGACTTGCTTTACCTTAGCAAGTTGTGATTGATTACAATCAGAGTAAGGATAGGACCTAGAAAGAGATAAGCAGACCAGGTATGGTAGAACGTGAATATCTCAAGGACCTAGAACAGTAGTTTCCAAAATTGGACAACCCATTGTGCACCTTTAGCCACCTCTGAGCTGCAACCCCATGTCAGTGGGGGTGTACATCCATTTATCATTATTAGTAGTGCAGGATGTCAATGACACTTTATGGCGTTGCGTCATCGTAAGTGCAGTTGCGAGGCGGTTGAAAAAGCGTGCAGAAGATGAAGTGAAAAATGAGCTTGCATGCGGTCATCGGAGGCTGCGGCGGGCAGCGCATCAGCTTTCGCTTTTCTTCGTCGGCCACTTCCTCATTGCGGCCCGTTTTTGCGGATTCATCTCGCAATTTGCATTCTCTGCGGCTGCAGGTCACCTCGGCGTTTGCCAGCTTCTTGCGTTGACACACTCTAGAATTGACGCGATCGCATCTCGCCTTTCTCTCCGCCTAGCTCAGGGCTCG
The DNA here is from genome assembly GCA_025447835.1 of Labidoglobus nevermanni. Lineage (NCBI taxonomy): Eukaryota > Metazoa > Arthropoda > Insecta > Coleoptera > Staphylinidae > Labidoglobus > Labidoglobus nevermanni. The sequence goes on from JAOEHK010008367.1 coordinate 7,597, forward strand.
GCAGCCAACCCTTCGGCGACAGAGAGGCAATGCCGGCAAACGAGCTGCTGGTTGCCGGACCCTGCTCCGATTTGCGATTATTCGCTGGCATTGTTGGCGCCGCGCGCGTCCGATCGGAAGCAGGCAGGAGAGCGATTTCCTTCATATCTATGCGTGTTTCACTTTGCACGTCCGCAGAATGCCGTTCTGAAAGTTGTAGAAAAGGCAATTGCGCCACGCCAACTGGCGGATCCATTAAACCGCACTAAAGCGCGAGAAGTAGGCGCCGTTAAGAGCGCTCAAAAGTGGTGACATTTTTGCGAGCAGAAGGCGATTGCGAGATGCGAATGAGGGCCTTGAGGCGGTGGGCAGCAGGCGAAGAGTGAAAGAATGACGTGCGCGACACGTGCGCACGCACTGATAACATCTGCCTGCTTTATCGCGCCCGTTTGCGGTGATGAAATTGCTTTCGTCAGTCTCTGCGAGCGCGTACAATGGCAAGTCCGAGAAGAAGTCGGACTCGTTGGCGTCTCTTTACTTTCGGGAGGATGGTCAACTTGTGCGCTGATACGCATCACTGAACGCATCTAGAATAGCGGTCCTCTGGGACAGGGGCCGGCAATCCTAGGAAGGCTCAATACCTACAAAACGTGATTTTAATGCAAGTATGTTAAGGAGGTAAACGCAAAGAGAATGATTAGGAACCGCTGATATAGAGTAGTCGATTCGTTGAAATCATCATGAATTTGGCTGATTTCTGGCCACGACTGAGATTAGATCTAGCCATCCTCATTAGCTCCGACTTATTGTTTGGAGCGGCGAGAAGAAGGTGATAGTGGCTCGGTATTGGGAGCGCAGAAAAGCATAACGAACTGCCACACGTCGGCACTCAGCATCACCAACATTCTCGACTTTCTTCGAGCGAACCTTGGCAAAACTGCGACGAGGCTGAACTTTCTTCCCGTCGCTGCGATTTGCCATAAATTAATTCTCGCAGAGTTGATGGAAATCGGCAGCAGCGGCAACTTGATCGCTTGCCGCTGCTGCGCTGGAAAACTCTTGGATTTCAATCAAGTATCGCTGCATCCCATTCGCGATTCTATTCGCGAATTGATTAATTCAGCGGCGCCAGACTCTCTCCGCCAGCCAACAACAGTTTCACTTGCACAAGGTGCTCGCTACTTATCCGGCTAGTTGCCAAGGTTGCTGCAGCTTAGTTCATCTTGATTTTATCGCCATCAGGAAAAGCTCTGGTCTCGCGCTAGGCAACGTTAGAAAGCATAGAGACTTGTTTAAAGAAAGTTGAGGTTGATCAGGATAATCTGGACGAAATTGGGGTTATTAGGACTTGCTCCTACCAACCCAAATGAACTCGTAGGCCCATTTTAAAATACATCATTACTTCATGGGACAAGTACGGGGAAGACCCGTGTGTCCTGGAATTCCCCCGGCTTGTCCATTGCGCCATTTGTAGATCTTTTATTCATGGACACTCCGGCCTATCCCGGTCGGCGAGTGGCATGTAAAGTCATCGGATAAATACTTCTTGTTGCATTATCTCGTCAACTTGTGTTTGCAACTCTTAGAAAAAAGGGTCAATACCAAGTTGTCGGTATCATGTTAGTCTCTTTCTTAGTGTGGCTAAAAACAGTTTTCGCCCCGTTTTCAGGAAAAATATTTCTTATTGACTCCCGGCCTATTCATTTACACCAGGAACGGCCAATCCAAATGAACTCGTGGGCCAATTTAAAAATACATCATTACTTAACGGGACAAGTACGGGGAATTCCTGTGTGTCCTGGAATTCCCCCGGCATGTCCCTTGCGCCATTTGTACATCTTTTATTTATGGACACCCCGGTCCGGTAGGTAGTCATCGGATAAGCACGGGGAAACCCCCATAAATTTCTGCAGCGCCCACTTTGGGAATGAGTTAGGGCAGTGTTTCCCAAACTTTTTTGCCCCGTGGACCCCTTACCGATATTGATAGTTTTCATAGACCCCTTAAGATCGAATTTTAAACATTTTTTTCGTACTCGTAGACAGTGCTGGCGACAAGTAAGGAGAATACCCATCTTCGAGTGACGGGGAGCCAGGGTATACCCCATGCATGCAGTATCTACGAGTACGGGATTTGGCACAATCCAGCCATGATCTGTTATTGGCCTTACACTTACATCGACCCCTATTGACATCTCGTAGACCCCTAATTTCTTGTTTCTTTGTCGTCGAGCCCCTGCAAGTCAAAATCGACCCCCCAGGGGTCGATATCGACCACTTTGGGAATCACTGAAGTAAATAAATAGGTACTATCTGTGTATGTGTTAAGATCCACTATCGTGGACCCCCATTTTCATTTCATGGAACCCCAAATTTTTTTCGCTGACGTAGACCCCTTGCAGGTTGTCATGGACCCCTAGGGGTCCATATGGACCACTTTGGGAATCACTGAGTTAGGGGTTATGCCGGAAACTATAATCTGAAGGACGCGTGGTGTCTTACAAAGTAACACGTCAGGCTACGTGTTAATTGAAATATTTTGATAGGCGCAGAGGAGAAGTTTCACCAGCGACAATTAGAATTTGTAATTGTTGGTCTGGCATGCTTGCGCCAAGCTGTGAAAGCATGCGCTGCCTGATTAATTGCAGCGAGCGTCGAATGTGGCCGTGGAACTGCCGATTGTTCCACTTGGACGCATTCGAGCGCATCTTGAGCGAGCCCAAGACGACGATGACGACGACGACATTTGCTCAATTCCGCGTCCCTCTTGCCACTGCTGCTGGAACTAATTGATCAAACGAGGTTTACGTCTTGCTCGTTTTTCTCGTTGGCCATGCCAGCCTGCAATCTGCTCTGCGCCATTAATTACAGCGTCAAATAAGTCATTGCTAATGCGAGGTTTGGCTGCCGGCGAGAACCACCTTCAGTTGCATTCGATTCCCTCCGTTTGCGTCTTTTTTCGCCACTCGCGAGAGCAAGTGCCGCAGCGTTACTAGAGCTTGCAGCGCGATTTGGCCGAAATTAGAAATTCGGTTTCCTTTCTCGCGAGATTTCTCGGCCGCTTGATCGTCTGACATTTGCCGCACACCATGTGACCATTTTCTCCTTTTCCTCCGTTCCTGCGAGGAGATGGGAAAGCACGAGCTGGGAATGGCCTCGCCGGTGACCATTGTTGCGCGCGGAGGATGTGCCAAGAGAGGTGTAATTATCGAACGGTACTTGTAGACTTTATGCGTGCGCGCGCGCGCTTCCTTCACGAATGCATCGGAATTCCAAGTTCGATCCACGCACGCCAGCCGATCTTGCGCAAGCCGTCAATTTCATCTCGATTTGATCACTGCGCCAATTCATTGCCATCCGCGCGCCACGTGCCACATTGCAGCCTGATGCCATTTAGTCATGAACTGAAAACGCTTTAATTAACGCAAAGCGCTTGTTGCTGCGCTTCAAGTGGTTATTCATTAAGACGCGATTCAACTGAACGCGTTAACAAATCCACTAAAATGCAACATGCAATATTCATATTCAAATTAAGTTTTTCATTTTAAAAATAACTAAACGTGACATCTATTTGCGTAATATTAAAGAAATCGGCACATTAAAGTGCGATGGAACTTGTGCTTTAGTGGAAGTCTAGCAGATGGCGCTTGCATCGCCAAAATTGTTAAATTGACTGAATTTTTGCGCATCACTAATTGCGGATTGAAATGAAACGTTGCGAAATGCGGACGGACACCTAATTATAAATTTAAATATATTTATTGGATAGGTAGTTGAACAATGTACTTAATTATTAACATAATTATCATCTTTCTTAATTTCAGAGGAATCATCCAAACGTTCCAATTGCCACAATAAGTAACACGATTTTCAACTTTCATAATATTACCAATAACGCCATTTATTATTTAATTTCGGAGATACTTCTAAAAAACTAAAAATAATTAATCGCGAATATCTCTGGAATGAGTGATCCGTTTGAAACGTGTCATGTATCAAATGAAAGATAATTTAAAGTACTATTTAAAGATCGTAATTAATATACGATCAATTAATTACTTTCGGAGATAATTGCGAAAATGTGAAAGATGTCATTTTCAATATTATCCAGTATATCTCTGGAATAGGTCGTTCGATTTTCAACTATCATACATCAAATGAAAGGTTATTAAGTAGGCTATTTTATGATATTAACAATAACACCATATATTCTTTATTTTCGGAGATATTTGTAAAAAACTACAAATAATTAATCGCGAATATCTCTGGAATAGGTGATCCGTTTGAAACGTGTCATGTATCAAATGAAAGATAATTCAAAGTACTATTTAAACATCGTAATTTATGCGCGTTTAATTAATTAGTTTCAGAGACAATTAAGAAAAAGCAAAAGATGTCATATTCAACATTATCGCGTATATCTCGGAATGGGTCGTTAGATTTTCAATGTTCATAAATCAAATGAAAGGTAATTAAGTGGCCTTTTTAATAATATTAACAATAGCGCCATCTATTATTTATTTTCGGAGATATTTGTAAAAAACTAAAAATAATCGCAGATATCTCTGAAATGGGTGATCTGATTGAAACGTGTCATATATCAAATGAAAGATAATTTAATGCACTATTTAAACATCGTAATTAATGCGCGTTTAATTAATTAGTTTCAGAGATAACGACGAAAAAGCAAAATAAGTCATTTTCAACATTATCGCGTATATCTCGGGAATGGGCCCTTCGACGTTCAACTATTATACATCAAATGAAAGGTTATTAAGTAGGCTATTTTATGATATTAACAATAACTCCATATATTCTTTAATTTCGGAGATATTTGTAAAAAACTAAAAATAATTGCGAATATCTCTGGAATGGGTGATCCGTTTGAAACGTGTCATATATCAAATGAAAGATAATTCAAAGTACTATTTAAACATCTTAATTAATGCGCGATCAATTAATTAGTTTCCGAGATAATGAAGAAAATTTAAAAGATGTCATTTTGGATATTATTCAGTTTATCTCTGGAATAGTTCGTTCGATTTGCAACTATCATACATCAAATGAAAGGTAATTAAGTAGGCTATTTCATGACATTAAGAATAGCTCCATCTATTATTTATTTTCGGAGATATTTGTAAAAAACTAAAAATAATTAATCGCGAATATCTCTGGAAT
>JAOEHK010008378.1:0-12752 GCA_025447835.1 Labidoglobus nevermanni
CGAGAATTGCGTAGAATTCCCCAAACGCTATTTAAATGACGCTTTATACGGTTTCGTTGAAAACGATTGCTTTTCTAGTTTGCTCTTTTATGGCACGTAGATTGATACCGCATTGAGTAGATGTAATCAAATCAAAAGTTTCGCGGCACCCCGCGGCACCCCTGAGGGATGCTCGCGTCACCCCAGGGTGCCGCGGCACCCGCTTTGAGAAACTGTGATCTAGAAGAACACAGCATACAGCAACAAATTTCCGGTCACTGGAATTCTGAATGACCTCCCAGGCTGCGGAAAATGTGCATCAATTATCCAAACGCGATCCAAGCGAAAGATAAGCTAAAAATAGTTTGTCGAAATTGCTCGAATGCCATGGAGAACGCTTCTGGAAACATCTTGAGCGTATTAGTCATTTGAAAGGGGGCGCAGTAAATTATTTTCGCCAGGGACATAAACCCATCGAGTGATGCAGGTGGGCAAAGCATTCGGAACACTGTGTTCTGCTGTGCTGCTCGACGGAATCATCCTTTCCTTCCGTATCCCGCTGCCGCTCAATGTGCAGCATGCTATCACGCATGTTTCAGTACATTCGAGTCGTGTGCTATTGATGCTGTTGCAGAATTGTTGTAATTCATGTGGGGATGGTAGATGGGGGGCTTAAAGTATGCGAGCAGGCGTGCAAGCGGTTGTGGTAGTAACAGGAGCGCACCGGCTGCTGTTCGGGGAATACTTGTTGGATTTATGAAGGAAATTACATGATAAATTCGCGCGTTTCCCCGCCATGCAACAATAACGCCCCCTATAACCCCAAAACGTGGCGTGTGCGAACTTGCTGATGGGTAGAATACTGCTCACCCGAGTATGTCCGCTGACCTTATCCAGTCACTTCTCTGCTGTAAATCCTTGCGATAATCACTTATTTATTATCATTTCGGGCCTGTAATGGCAAAAATGCGATTGGTATTTGTCGCCGACTGCCCGCTTTCTCAACGAGACGCAATTTCACCATGCAAATTGTGAAAATTAATCACTGATATTGTTTCCGAAGCCGACGCTAACCCCCGCATTGAGCAAACAATAGGCTTTGATTGTTCCGCCGGGCGGACGCAAATGCTGGCTTAATTTATGTTCGCTGTTATTCAATTAACCAAAGGCAAACTTGCAGAAAATGCGAGGATATTGTGACGCAATAAATCATGCACTTCCTACAAAACGGATCAATTACAGGAGATTCCCATTTTTCCGGTCATTCCCTTCAACTGCGCACGCACAAGATTTGAATAAATATTGAACTAACATCAACCGTTTACGCAGCCATCCCTGGAGATGATAATATTGCCTTCGTGTAACATTAAGTAAGCATAAAGTTGGTAATGATCCTATCCGTTATTCATATGATGATTAGGAAGTTTTGATGTTTGCCTTTTATTTCTCGCCGTCTCGCAACGAAATAAAATTCAATGAAAATCGAATGCGATCCGAACGCATTTGGAGTCGAGTTTGCTCGCAAATAAGGCGTCTGATAAACATTTCATGCCGTTCTTCTGCTTCCTGCTTTAGTGATGCCAAAACAGGCAGCGAAACGCCGTTTTAATGGCGATAATAAAAATGAAGATTTTTAAATATTAGATGCAATATTTTCGCGTGCATTGCAGTGCAGTGGCGGCGAGCAATTTAGTTTTAGTGCCAGAGTTAATAGACTCAAATGTTGCACGAAGGGAGAGCATTAATTATTAATGATTAACAGAGAGTCTGAGTCGGAAGCGAGATGATAATGATGATGGCACGATAAAGAATGCATCCTTGCTGCTTTTCTTCTCGCTTTTGTGAATGTATCTAAACTGTACATCCTAATAATTTCTAATTAAGATAAATTGTTACCTTTGCGCCTGTTATCTTTATTACCTGTGATTTTTTGATTAATTTAGTTATGGTTACGTTAGAAATCATGTTCAATTTATTTACAAACCGAAAGTACAAGTAATTGAGGACGAAATTTGCATTTGTAGAAATAGTCGACCTTGGAACCCCTAATTATAACAAAGAATTCAATGGCATCCCCTCCATTATGAGCTTTTCTAAGATTATATCCTTAAAGCTTGTTGCTAATAATACGTAATATTGGCGATGGAAATTAGTTAGACTCTTCGCGAAGTGAAATTAACAAATCATTTGCTTTAAGATATCTCCGTTGGAACATTGAGGGGTGAAGTTGTGAATTATCTCTTAGACAATTTAGGGTGACAGCAAAATTGACGAAGAATTTTTTGCTCGTCATCGCGATTATAATTTCATTAATTTCCAGGAAACACGAATAAAGTGTGCCGTCTACAGGGTGAATATTAATTTTTATCATTTAATTTTACTGAACGTAACCAATTGGGATCTCAATAAGACAAAGGCCAGATGGCAAGTGACGGAGTTCCTTTTGGCAAATGTGATAAATTGTCGTTAATCAAATGATGTGCGATAAGGTGATATGAATCACTTATGCATTCCGGAAGTGGGCATATTTTATGATTGCGCTCACGCACCGCGCCTGTGGAATGAGATTTATCACATAGGGTCGTGCACATGAGCACATTTATGCACAATGCATGCAAATGTCTCGCGAAAGACATAAACATGTTGATGGCATGGGATGCTGGGTGAGCATACGTTATCCGCTCACAATCTCGCTGAGTGAGTCTAGCCAAACCGGCTTTCGGAAAGAAATTCTAAGTCGGGAAGGTAGGAAAAGAAGTAAAAAACATATGCGGCTGTCATTCATAAAATAAAATGGCGTCCCACGTCCTATGACTCGCAAGAAATGTGAATTCTTAGGATACATACAATACTTTCAAATTCAAATTGTAAAAATTGCAAAATTGATCAAATCTTAATGATACAATTCGGAATATTCGGTAATGAATTCTCATTCACCACCATTAACCTATTATAACAAAAAACGTCAAGTTCATCAACGTTTATCAAGGCCTCACTTCATCTGACGCTAAAACCTTTCATAAGACGCACCCTTTATGCTCAATGAAGCAGCGCTTTGAGGTGCCCATTGATGCGCTTTATCTCCTAATTGAAGCGTCCCATCCGACCCCATTCAAATCTGACGTCAAATCTAAATGGCCACGGCCGGTGACAATAAAGGGTTGCAAAAGATACCTTTCTATCAATTTAAGGCTATTGTTACCTGCCGAGATGTGGATCAGCAGTATTCAAATGTGATTTCAAAGTTGAGGTTGGGTAAGTGATTAAGATAAGAAGAGGGAGTGTGTTCGAGGTGGATGTTTCAGCGTGTGCTGCAACGGCAGCAAATTTTCCGGAGAGTGGCTGCCGAGAGTGCTTCCTGTTTGCTTTTTAACGACGCGATCGTCAATAACGTGAAAGTGTTGGGCATAAGAAAGATGGCGGGCTAGACTGGTCTTAAGGGTGCCTTCAAGGTGCTGCCTTAATGGTAGTTGTTCAGTTTTCGGCACACCTGCTGCACACACTTTACGTCGCTTTAATTGATACTACATTTGAGTCAAATTTATCCTGCTTACTTTCCTAATTAAGTTAATTAAGATTTTATGAATTATTTAAGAGAAATACAACTACGCACATTTTATCGCTTTATTCGAACAGCTTATTTCAATATTATATGGAAAAAAAATTTCAATGCGAGGAAAATATCCAGCTCCGTCAAGTTTTTTCCCCACATAGTGTTCTATTACTTATATTGGAATTTTGCATTTAATACGAAAGAATGAATGCTTGGAACGATATGGAAATGAGGAAGTTTCTACGTATTCGTTCACTCTTGTTAAGCATGATTAAAAAGAAGCAAACGTGTGTGCACCTGCCTCTTGAATGCAAAATTCGAAACAAAGTGCATTGTTCGTTCAGAATGCAAATGTACTCAGTGTTCAATGCGTTATGATGTGATGTGCATTTTCTAGTTGCATTGGATCTTCCAAAGGCGAAGTATATTCAGTGTGAGTTCATAGAATAAGCACGAAGTAAACATCATAAAAACTTCAATATTCACAATATCGCCAATAATGCAAAAGCAGAAAAATGCAACAGGCTGCACTGCAACAAATGCTTTCAGGAGAAATAATTAACTCGCTCTGTTTACCACTTGAGTGCACTTGAATGCAGAGATTTCCAGAACCGCCGCAATTCTGTTTGTGATTATCAATATTTGTTCAAAGTTACTGACCGAAATAACAATGCCTAATTAGTAATTTGCATTATTAACATTCAAATGTTGTTGAATTCTTGGTTCTTTGTGTTATGGATGGTGTTCTGCTCGCCGTTTTAAAAAGCAACCCTAAACGGCCGCTCACGATTGAAAATGCTCTACGGGAGTTGGCGTAAAGTGGTTTAATTAATTTATGCGCTGATTATTTTTCCACCAGAGGCCCATTCATATAGTTAGCGGTTTAAACGCTTTTTCAAACAGAAGCCGTGGTTAGTTAGGACTGGAAAAAGTGCCGCCCCGAGTCAGGCAACCACCCAAACACTCGCAAATTAGGAAAATCTGAAGAAGCAGCACAAACAACCGGAACAAGTTCAGTGTTGATGAAAAATGGAAAGCGGCTCAAACAGCTTTGTGCTCCCACACGGTGGATGTGTACGTAGTGAAAATGCCAGAGGGAAAATGCTGGACTTTTTGCACGTGCTCATGTTTTCGGTGGCGGTTTAATTACACTCGCCATTCGCATTTTGCCCATTTGGCCGACTGACGGTCGCTTTATGGCAATGTAATTAAGAAAAACTGCGCCGAAATTGATTGCGTTGCTTTCACCTCAAGAAATATTTATGACTCTTTCATTTCACCAATGTCATTATTTATTAACATTATTAACAACAAGTTAAACGTCTCAGTTCTCAGTTAATTGTAGAATTGATTGGCCATCCGTTGGGATGGAGAAATGTAAGCAAATTTCCCCGCCAAAACTCCATGAATAAGTTAAGATTTCCTGCCCAACTTCAGCCAACAAGCAAACTGAATATTGATTATTGTAGCATGTTCAACATTGTTTAGCCTGTATAAAGAAAGTCTGCGGGAAACAATGAAAAATGTAAATTTAATTAGATTTTTTGCGTCATCTTCATGCATCCGCAGCTTTGAGAACAAACCGAACTTCCGCACCTTTTTGCAGTTCACTTTAGGAACAATAGAGAACGCACTGAAAAAGGAATCTTTACAATTATTTTTGCGGGTGGCGCAAAGCGAAAAATGAAAAGTTGCACGCCGTGGAGCGGTCGAAAGCAAAGCTGAAATATCCATTAGGTTGGCCGGCGCACAATTAAAGCGCAACGGTAATTAATCTCGCCCTAGGGATGCTGGCAGAATTGGCGAGGAGCGCTCGTGCTGTATAAGCATCGACATTAATTTCTGATCTGTCCGTGGGCGCGCGATTCCAGGCGGGACGCTTGTAATGTGAGGCGTTTTGGCGACAGCGGTCGTTGGCAATATTATTAGCTAGCTGATCAGAGCGGCGGTCAGATGAGATAATAAATTAGCTTCTCATTCGATGCGCAAGCGGACAAAACCCAGCAACAAGTTAGCGCTGATGTCGACCTCCGACTGACTTGATTGCTCGTGTGAAGATTCCACACCCGTTTGAGTGAGCATTTGGCTCGAGGATGGCTGGAGGCGGTTGCAGATGGCAGAAATGATTCCATTTTTATCACATATCTCCGTCAATGCCGAAGAGAACTGGACATGGTCGACAAACCTGCATGAAGCGAAGGAATCCAATTGCTAATTAATTACCCATCCTGAGTCGTTTCCTCGAGGTTAATATGATATAGTCATGATATGGTCAACACATTATTGTGCCGAATTCTGCACTCTGATGTTGGACGCATACTTGTGAATCAAAAATTCCCATTTCGGTTCCTAATAGTGTCCAGAAATACCATATCATATCATAGGATGTTGCTTTGCTGAAATTACTAAGCAAGAATATTCAAAACTGAATTGTAAGTAAGGTCTGCATGAGAGCGTGAAACCTTGGGATGCATTACTTTAGTGCTGTTACTGGGTGCATTCAAATTACCCAGAAACGAAATAATCTATGAATGTGCCTGTCCGTTCGTCTGTATGTATGGGATCTCCTCCTAAAATAAAAATAATTGGGTGGAGCTGATACATTGGGTATGTTTCGTGTACTCCTAGCATAATGTAGAAGGAAAGACAACTGGAAAAACCTTATGGTTCGAAAGTTATGGCGAAAAAAACAACACTTTTCATGGCAAACGGCACTGCAATGGCGATCGACGTTATTTTCTGCGCATGCGTCTCCTACCGTGGCCGCGCATGCGCCTTGAACTCCGTGTCTCCGTCTGTCGGCGAACAGTACCAACCGATTGCTAACAGGTAGACGGACGTAGTAATAAAATCCAAGCAACGTTGGATACTCTACTAATTAAAACAATTATATTACATTCGGTATGAAAGCAGGAGTCACGTGATGCATGCGAAGCACAGAACAAAGAAGAGGCAGGCAGTGGTACGCGATGAAATTGATTTCCAGATGAGCGTGTGTTAATTTTCAATATGTCAAACGATAATTAATTTCATTGCAAATTTGCATGCGCATTTAATTTATAGGGTAGACGATGATTTTTTTGTGTTGCCATCTCGACATCGACCATAAAATGCAGCGAACAGCGGCGCATAAATCCAACAAACCAAAAAGTCATCTTAAAGCCATCCTGCATGTGGCGAAGGTGAAGAAAGCAATGTTAAATGAATGCATTGATCCAGCAGTGAAACACGGAACCTCTGTGCACTATAGCAGAGTTCTTCAGGTCCCTTTCATGGCTGACTATTATCCATTGAATTTCATATTTTACATTTGAGGCTGTCAAAAGTCAGACATCGTGAAAACTCACTTTTCATTGTATAGCCATGCGAAGACCATTAATAGGCTATTTAACAATAATGAATAAAGCACGATTCAGTAAATAGGTTACGAAAGATACGAGAAAATATTCAAAAAATCATATTTTGGTCTATTCCGTTTCTGTGTTTAATTGGTCATGTATCAGTAATTACCGAATCACTCTTCATTGATTAAGGTTCTGAGATACACGGGAAAATGAAAGAAATGTCAGAATCGTAATTTATTTAGATATCTAACAGTAACCAGTAAGGCACGATTGGTAAATTACGATCCGAGATATACATAAAAGTGTAACATAGCATTTTTCGAGTGTGTTTTCAGATTTCCGATTGTTGTAAATTACAAGAAAGGCAATTATTATTTGATATTATTCGATAGCCAATCATATTTCTTTTGATATACAACAACCAGAAATCGGACAAAGGAAATAGGAATCAAAAACGAAATTGTTTTTTAACACATTTTTGTTACCTCCGAACTTAATTGATTAATTCATTGCGCTTTACGAACTACGATTATAGCTTATTAAAGTAATTACTTTCAATTTCTTGTGGCTGTAATACGTGCTAGGGATTTTATGATTCTTTTCATTATTTGAATAAACTTGACGACTTACAAGGATTGCAGACAATATGCAAATACGAACAAGGCGCACATGTGCTCATCGTTGTTGGAATGCAACTTCAAATGTCTCGTCGTAGACATCAAAAACACAAGGTGGCCGTATTGGGCTGTCTGTTGTTTGACTGCGGCAATATTAATTATTGTTTGGTGACGGCGACTTCGCCCCGCTGCGGATCCATCTACGGGCGGTCTCCGCAACGCAATGTCGAACATCTTCTTGTTTAAAGGCAACGCTTGATTTCACCCGTTGCTGCGAAAGGTCAGCGCCAGCCAGTCTCACTTTGTTAATTAATTAGCAAGTTGCGGCGATGGTGGAACTTGAACATAAAACAACAATGAAAATTCGGTCGATAACATGAAACATTGCATTTAATCGCCACGATCGTGATTGATGATGATTGAGTCGCTTTCCTCCGCTGAATTTCAAACTACATCTCATCGGTCTTGTCATATGTGGTTATTTTGGGTTTTCTTGTTTCTTTTACCAACTCCGAACTGCCACAATAAGATTTATTTCAAAATAAACTACAATCAAACAATGAGGAGGTGATGAAAGCTTTTTTCCTAAGAACATCACTATTGTTTGCCATTCCCGTAGCGTGAAGGATGGGGTGGGGTGGGTACATATCATAATTCGCTGAAATCTATAAAATGCATATTTTATTTGATTATTGGCCATATGCAGTCGTGGACACAGAGAAGGAATCAAGCGTGATTTCAATGGTTACGTTTTCCCATATGGGAGGGCAACATTAAGATTCAGCAATTCCTGGCATAACTGTAAATTCGCACCTTTTATTAGCAACTTGAATGGCGCGGCGCTCGAGTTGACACAGAAGACATTAAAACGTCGCCTACGAGTCGATATCTGTTCGTTTGTTCGCCTCTTCGTTGATCATCAATGAATACGAAGATAACATTGAAACCCGATAGCGCAAGAATAAATAATCGTTATTGTAACGCTAACAAAGGAACGACTGCGATTGCCAGACATGCTGAATATTTATGAATAATCGGCGCGAGTGCCGAGGATTTGTTTAAAGATACCAACGTATGTGGTGCGAATGGCACTTAAGCTCGCTTTTCGGTGCTGTTTAATGGGATTCTGCTGTCGGCAGTTATCGATATGTACACATATCACTGGATAATATAGACAACACAATGCTAATAAACAGGGCGAGTTAATGACGACAAAATATTGTGTGGGAGGGAGCACTGACCATGATTTATCAATCCTAAGCAAATAAATGTTTCTGCAGCATGCGTACTTCTTACAACAATAACATGACTATTCTTTAAGTTGATTTACCATTCAGTTTCCGTCTCAGGGTTTAATTTTTATTTGGAATCCTCTAACGGCGTGGCAGTTCCAAGAAGCACACTATGGCATACCTATTCGCACCCACGCCTCTTGAAAGTGTTGTTCATATTATCAATCGTCATACAAATAACAGTCGTAATTGATAAAGATATTGGGGAGATTGAAACAGCTCCAACACCTCTTATAATAACTTATAGAGTCAAGTTATAGAATGACAATTGATGAAGGCCCTGGGGACGAAATACGGTGGATATATATACCCACAATCTTTAGGACACCAGCAGTTTGCATCTAATCAACATCATTACTCTACAATACGCCTTAAAATATATCAATGGATTGTGAAACTTTGTGAATTACTCGCGGCCCTTCAATCAGCCACCTGCATATTAATAACTACAAAGGAGAGTAATTAAGGAAACTAAGGGAATTTTTAAAAGATCTCAATGACTATTTGTACCATATCGATTTACATTATACATTATTGGTTCGAAGAAGTTAGCTTATGCTATTAATTTAAGCCAATTCCCTTAGACTAGATGCTCTAGAATGGTCTTCAAAGGGAGTAGGAAGGAATTGGTAAGTAAACCTGGTAACTAGGAGATAACAGCTATATAGTATATAGTGCAGCAGATTCATTTTAATTCGGGTACTTTATGATCTATAACTATTGTGGATGCTTAACAGCCTTTTGTCTCTATTCTAACGATTTCGGTTTTGAATTACAAATAAACTTCCTTTCCAACTAAATGCGGGTAGAATTAATGAGAAGGATTTGTACTAGTGGTTTTAGTTAGTCTTCGATCTTCATTCGTCGACGACAAATGCATGTGACGTGCAATTGTTTGCTATCTGGACTGTAGTCTGGAAATTAATTTGTGACTGATAACTTTGGACAAACATATCAGTTACAGGTTCCATATGACGTAACACTAGTTTAACGATAGCATTTATTAATAATTAATAATCACTTCAGGAATATAGTTAATGACTTCTAGTTGTTTGTAAAAAAGTTGAGGGCATCTTCAAAGCTGGCCCATTGTGTGGCCACTGATATCATCGGATTGTGTTACTGAGCCTCTGTGTTTCCTACGGACGTAATTTGATCCCAGATGTGAATGGGCTACTGATAGCCCAGTAAGTTTAGAGTACACAACTTTAATATCAGGCGAATCCATCGCGCTTTAGATGACTCGAAGCTGATATTATATATGAGTAATGTTCCTCATCAAATTTGGTAACTTGCATCCTTTGTACCCATGTAGAGCACAAAGAACGAAAGGACACTCGACTTCAGATCGCATGCACTATGCAATTGTTTCCATTATTTGAATAAACGTAGGAATGCCCTGAATGTAAGTCACTGCACAATAGTTTTCAGGCGAGAATAATAACTAGCACGAGAAGAAGAACGAGAAACGATTTGAAAGATATTGATGAGAACTTGTGTTTTGTGCTTCATTCCTTTTGTACTCAAACTTCTGCGAGCACTTTCTAAGCTTAACTACTCTCTGTCCTGAATGCTAATTTGTTAGAAGGCAGAGAGTCACTCACTATTTTCACCCTATTTAACTTTTCTTATCAGTTCTTTGCGTAAATTGCTTCAACTCAAGTAAATTCATTTCAGAATATTTTAATATTTTGAATTCAAATATGTACCTCAACGCTTTTGCTTACACATTTCTATTTTCGCATTTCGGAAGCAAATTGTATTGGTAGGCAAGGTAAGGTACGTACCAGGTACTCAAAGGTACGTACCCACAAACTTGGGTACGGGTACGTCATCTGCTTTGCAGTCACATACCCGGTATATACCCGGTGCGTACCCAGTATATACGCAAATACCTTTTATAAAGGCTTAGGGTACGTACCGGGTATAAAAGTTACGGGTTTTACATCGGATTTTATTCATTGATTATTTTGGATGTTGGCGCAATCGACATCAACAATTGATAAATGTGCATAATCCAATAATTTCGTCAATGTCGGAAAAATTAAATGATTTTTATGTGGAATTTGAATGGAATTTGCGTGTAAAAGACAAATGATTTGCTATAAAAATCTGCACGACGCGTGCATGTGAAATATGCAGGTATTGTAGATTGAATGACAATTTTTGCAGTCAATTCAATTCGAAAAAAGGGCGAGAGCGAATAATTGGGATTTTTAACAATGCATTCCTTTCGTGTTTTGATAGGAGTTAGTGACATTTAATTTATTATTCATTCCCGCCGCACACAAACGCGCAGATATCATTGCAATATGTCACATTTTTCAAAGGCATATATTTCAATATTTATTTGAAGCTCGCTATTATAATCGCTATTATTTGAGTCCATCTATCCGTTGCGTTCAATTTTCATATAAATGCCAGGCGCACGATATTTGAACATCGCTCATATCGATCACGTTTAACTACAACATTTCATTTCAAAGTGAATTAATATATTAATATCAGTTACAATGCCGCCACTGAGTGATGCTCGCAATTTCACAAAAGCGTAATTAACTGCAGCTTTTATCAGAAATACTTGACGTTCGATCGGCATCTATTTGCATCTCTACTGATACATGTTTCCTGTGGCGCCATTAAAATGTGCGCATTTATCGTTAAGCGGACAATTTCATCATTTTGTATGCGATATTCATGAAACTGTTTTCAAATGAAATTTCAACAATAGTCACGCAAGGATGTTTGTACACAGAATAAAACAGTTTGCATTGTCGTCTTATTCAACTCCATATTTATTCGCTATTTAATACAACTTGTAATTACGATGAATTGAAATAATAATAGAATTTCAGGACGAGTGTCTATTTAGCTACAAATTGAAAGGAAATCCCTTATTTAATGCATTCGGATCTAATGCTAATCTAACGATCCTACTCCCAAAATATTTTCATGTCAAGTGAAAATTATATTCGCTCCTTTTCATAATCATTTACGAAAATAGTACCAATTTCGATGATTTCAATCGAATTACACAGAAAATTAACATATTAATATTATATTTCCTTGTTTTTGTATCAATCAGCGTGTTCCCTTAATGAACTTTGATTACTCGTGCAGGAATCAATTGTAATGAATTAATGACGAATTTCATTTGTAATATGCTTTGCATTTGAAGTATATATCAAACATCCATTAAATTAATGTTGTGAATAAATTAATGAATGCACCATCAAATACAGAATTGATATGTAAATTACCTAAAAACTAATCAAAGTAAGCCATGCACAGTGATCAGAAATGAATTGAGCTCGAATAAACATTTCCGCGGAAATGCGGAGAAACTTTGCGTGAAATATGAGCGACTGCAAAAGCTATTCCTATTCCAGACGAACGTTCTGATAGCAGGGAGCGCGGAAATTTTGCGAATGGCCAAGATTTTGTTGCAATAAATGGAATGGCTGCTATTGATTGGTGCGGTGTGGTCTGATGTTTATGGAGATATAAATGTCGCAAAGCGGAAAGTCGAGCAAAATAAAAATAAGGCTTTCGGCTCTCGGGATCAGTGCCTTTCGCACGCAAAATCGTCGCAGTGAGGAAACCGCAAACCGTTTGCGTTCCTGATTTGTTGATCCGTGCGGGCTTATTTGGCAAATCCATACAATTCATTCAGCCGCGTGTAAATCTATGCGGGCCCAGAGAAGATATAAAAAAGTATTTTGAAAGCAATCAGCACAAATACAATAAATACTTCGATGGTAGACTGAACGTTTATTATTGTTTCTTTAAGAGGTACACATTGCCGTCAATTTGTTTCTTGTCGGAAAACCAGGGGAATACCCACAGTTCCGGGTATTCCCAGTTGTCGGTCACCATAAAGTATTTCCTGGTAGTTTATCGAAGAGGCATTAACGTTTTTCAACTCCATACTAATAATGGTTACAAAGAAACTTTATTTGTTTCAAAA
>JAOEHK010008389.1:0-12748 GCA_025447835.1 Labidoglobus nevermanni
AAGTATTTTGTAATCCCGGGCAGAAGGGCCAGTAAAGGCCGATAGCCCTTGCGTAGCAAAAATACTGTAAATAAATATAAATAAATATACAGTATTTTAAAAGTTGGTATATTTTTGACTTAGGGAATTAAGGATTCACGCTTAACGTTTTTGACCACGAATGGGTTTAGAAAGTTAACACATTTAATTATAAAATGTGATTATTGTTTCATTATGTATCATTATCAATTCAGTCCAGTCACAGAGATAATTGACAAGTGCCTTAATCACAATTCGAATCAGTTGAATTGAATTTGTATTGTAATGTTTGCTGACACAGTAGCCGAAGACATTTATCAATCAACTACGTGTCTTCAACGGTACAAATTGATAGCAATCAAATTCGTGCCGCATATTTCGAATCATCCATCCATTGTTGTGTTCTTCGTTTGTACTTATAAAGTTGAATTTGTGTGAGTGACTTTTCAATTTTTGATAATATCCAGAATTCATGCCCGTTAAGTTAACTAAGTTAACTTATGAAAAGTACTGTATTTTTATTTTATGGAATTTTGAATGCAGCGGAGTATAAGACGTAGGCAACTTTTAGCACCAAAATTGGAAATACAAAAATAACATATTTATATACTAATCAAATTCTCCATGAAGTATCACCTTAATGAGAACTCCCAAGAGTTTCTTTAACAATTTGAAGGCTTCCTCAATTGTAGGCTACCTAATCCTCCCTGTTACATTCATACCTAATATCTAGATTGACAACACTCTCAGTAAGCATCAAATCCATGGTAGCACTAGTTACGGATAACGAAGCCTTCCGCAGGTCCGGTTCTATTAAAAATGTGTAATTAGACAAGTAAAGGTCTTCTCCGTCATAAATTCTGTTAGAAGTAAGCAAAAAAGTGATACCCTCGTAGCATAAGACGTACCCCATTAATAGAGTCAGATTTTTTGAAATAAAGTGCATCTTATAGTCGGCATACTACGGTATATACGCAAAAATATGAAGATGATATATTAGTTTGATTCAATTCGCAAATTGAATATTATTTAATTATGTAATTTTATGCTTCCATGCTGCGTTCTTTAATAATATTTGTTGCTCATAGAATAAGTGGATTTATATTTAACAATAAATAGATAAGAACATAAGTTTACTATAATGATCATTATATTGTAAGAATACTTATTACTAAACCTGCATCCATTATAAAGCGTCAAGAAACAATTAGAAATGATTATCTCGTATTTATTGTTAAAGGTATGTAGAGAATAAAGCTTATTTTTATGTAGAATTTGTATTACATTGATAAATCGAGGTATTACGAAAGGTGTGAATTGTTTAATTAAATATATTTATGTGGGCAGACATAATACAGTGTAAATTGCCTATGAATATATGAATTTTAATGTCGATCAATCCATCGTATTACTATCGTCTCTAAGCTATTCCATAACATTCAAATTTAAAAACGTGGAAAGTATATCAATTATTAAAAATACTTAATTATTATTTTCTATTAAATTGTCCACATTCGATTATTTTGTGCCATAATGGCGAAAGGTAGGCGATCATGGCATCTTGATCTTGAGGACATTTCATGGTCATGTCGGGTAATTTCAAGGTCATGCCGGTGTCATGAGTAAGAATTCAAACATAACCTCTTTTCGGCTAATGCCAAGTAATAAGTTGATAAAATTCCCATTAATTAATAGCCTTGGCCATATTCTCAAGCCTCCCGAGTGTGGTCACCGACGATCTAACTGGACGTGTGCAAGCGAAGCTTCATGAGGACCATGGGTTGACGATGAACACACAGTTTCCGGAGGTGTCGCGGGCGATATTGTTTAAGATCGTTACCAATAAGCCCAAGACCTCACGAAATCGCCAGGAACGTGGTGTGCATGTGCGATTCAACCGCAAAGGCGAAGCATTCCTCAGCCAAATCGTGGTAGGCACGGAAGCGTGGATTGGCTACAAGGTCATTTAGATAACTGCAAAAGCAATCATCACTTAAGTACTTTCACACATTACAACAATACAAAATAAAATTGAAAGCAAACAGCTTTCGGAATATAATGTATTATATGTTGACACTGGGTTAGCTAAAGCTATTTTGAATAATATTTATATGAGTAATACGTAACGATTGAAAGGGCCCATTGGCATGAATATCCAATCAAACAGATTCATGGATTGCATAAGATTGAATACACTTGAGAACGTCGTCAACTTGATGTCAACAGCATTAGTATGCACATTTAGCGTTGAGATTATGCCAACTGGAGTTAGTGTAATTGCAAGAATTGGCCACACGATGAGAGCGAAGGCATGCAATGCAAAACAAATCAGTTGAACTGCTGTGCACAATTGCACACCTCCAAGCACATCGTATTGCAAGTAAGCTTATGCTCCTTGCTTCTCGAGAAATGCGATCGGACGAAGCAACGGTTCAGCATCCGGCCGCAAATGAACTCGGGCACTGACATCGGGCGAAATGAAAACACAAGAAAAGCGTTTATTCATACACAGTCCATCAACATGAAATGGGAAATTTATCGCCTGCATTAAACACATTTCCGACCGTGCAATTGGGATTACATCTGAATGATAGATTACATTCCTTTACCGTTACTGAGAATTGACAAATTCACATAATTTCATGCTTCCCATAGTTAAAGTAATTACATGTGAAAAATTGTGCATTTTTCCAATGACAGAGATATAGAAATTTTGTTTGTTTGTCTATAAAAGCTTGCGCGTTTTCGTTGGCATTGTTGGAATGGCTACCGCAAGTCTGGTCTTCAGTGCATGGGACCGGGATGACAGATTTCTATGTTTCGGGGTAGTGAAGCACAGATATAATGCTGAGTATTAGTTCCATTATAATCAGCATTATTAACCAAGTTTATTACTTGATCAATAGATTACTGATAGAAATAGTGATAAGTGATAGCTGATGGGGTATTTCAACGTATGGCGCAAGACCCGCTTTAGGGAGACAGCCCTCAAGACGAACCTCATACTGGATGCTCTGTTTACGCTTCCAACAACACTAGAGGATGTCCACAAGTACTTTGCCACTAGAAATCAAGTCATCATGGCGTCCACCGATCTCGATGAATGCTTCACTATCTGCCGAGAATAAATCCTGCGGAAAATGGAGAAGCTCGCCGAACATGGAAGCGGATGGGCGCTTACATCCACTTGCTCCATACTGGTTGCTTTTAACAATTATGACCCGCTATTCGGAGGAGCTAGTTGTATCGCATGGAGGAAAGTAGCCACAATTGAGGTCCCAGTGAGAACCCAAAGAAGCCATTGCTTTGGTTCACGCTGGTGCCTGAAGAATTCACTGTAACTTGTACCCCGTATCACGTCACTAAACACCAGATTGCCAACCTTCACATACCATTTCAATTATCAGCCTGAAACTACAATGCATAGTTAGAATTAGGGTAGTTTACATTGTTTTTCATGAGTATTCGTTTATTTTGATTTCTAAAGTTATTTAAATTGGTGAAACATATTAGAATTCGAATATAATATCATATTTAGTCACATTTTCATTTCGTTTTCAATATTTACAGTAATGCAATATGTGCTTTAAAACCAAAGTGTATCTGCAATTTTGATAATAATCTTATAATATTTACTGAATCTGAAATTATTCGAGAGCTGAAAGTAATGGCAAATGCATTAATGCAGAATAATTCTCATCGATTTAGGCGTCATTCGATTACTGACATGATGACTTTTCAATTGAAGCCTTTCGGCATGGGGCACAATTGAATGGTTCGCAATCGCATTGTGCGGACGAAGTACAAGTGTACATATTTAGTTAAGCTGTGATTGTTTAGTTGGGCAACATTGCGACACTCGCCGGTAAAGCCGCTGCTATATATACATCAACAACAACAACAACAACAGCAACAATAACAATCGCAAGCGGCTTAAATCAACATACATTACAATAGCCCGACCTGAATATAGAAATTTATAGATGCAAATCTCAAAATTATTCCAGCTTGGATTTAAATAAATAACCACAAAGCAAAAGGTTAAATATGATTTTGGATCAATTGCTTCTCTAGGTCCACTACCAGATCAGTTTCTCGGCCATACAATGTTAAATGAACTACTAAATTGCTTAAAATAGAGCTACCTAATGATGATTGTGGCAGAAACTGGAGTAGTAATTCCAATCTTATTATGCTCAATAATTGATTCGGAATTTATTGATTCATTGAGATGCCAATCTCGCAAAATACCGCAAAGCACTAAAGTAAACTGGAAAGGAATATTGATGAGACTTGATGTTGCTCTAGAAACAAAGTGAGCACTTAAAGCTATTATTATAAACGATGCACTGGGACAAAATGCGATTCTAATGAGAAGATAATAGAGGGATAAAATGATAACAGAAAAAATAATGCAACAGTGACGAGCAAGTTTAATTTTTTTAGGAGAGCAAAAGCATTTTAAACAATTTTCAATGCTTTCACATTGTGTATATTTGTCCTGATAAATTTGAACGTGGATAAGTGAAATAAATCACTAGAAATGAAATTAGTACCTCCATTCAACTTGAACACTCTTGGAGACGAGCAAGGCTAAGAGAACTCGCAGGACTCATTACTGGTCACTGCAGGCTCAATAAGCATCTGTCTATGGTGGATTCTTGCGAAGATCCACTGTGCCCTGCTTAGGGCATCACACTAAGGGTGCAACAGAAGGAACTTTAGGGAAGTAGGCACTGATCCACGCTGAGGTGGCTAAACTAACCTGGAATGAGCTCATGCACTTCTTTGAAGATATGAGACGACTAGGTGAATAAAGGCGGGATAGCACAAAAGTACCGGAAGGATCGAGGTGTGGGGAACCGAAAGGTAAACCGATCCACACGTAAGAAAAAAATCAAAATAGTAAAGTGCTGCTCTACGGTAGAAAAATATTGATTGATCGATGTATTTATCAAAAATCAAACAACGAAATTTTCTCTGGATCATCAAGAAACTGGTAAAAAATAATGAAATTCCAAAGTTATATTGATTAATGGCAACTTGAAGTTAGTCTAGCAAATAGGTTGGCAAAGATTTGCTCACATAAATTACAGCTATAATTGCATCTGAATGAGTCGGCACACTTATCAACTACTACTCAATGTTGGGTCACTCATTTTTTAATCCTGCTATATCATTAATTTTAAATCAGAGATAAAATTATAGTCGGCAGTTGATTTGCGGTTGAGTCCACGGAAACCCACGCAGAAGCATGCGCTGATTGCGAATCCGATTTGCATACATCTGGAGCGCAAGAGCCTGCAAAACCGTTCAAGTTTCGAGATTATTTCCTGACAACGCTTAGTTAAAAGTCAGCCATCGCATTTATGAACTGAACAGCCTTGCAATGCAAACTCAGAAGTTTATATCTTGCGACTGCTTGTAATTCGAATCTTTCCGGTTGCCCGTTGCATGATGGTCGTTAACGGGAATGATTTGATACGAGTATCACATGTTGCGCTACAGTCGAAATTTAAAAATCAAACACGTGCCAATTGTCTTTAATTATACTCGAATATAAGTAACAATAAGTCAGCAACGTGCCGTAATAAATTAGCCTTAATATTAAACCTTATTCCTGTTAAGAAGTTGACATGACATTGAATAAAATGAACATAATAACAATTGATTTTCGTTGACAGCTGCTTCATTATTTTGGGTAATAATATAATTGATAATTATCATGTCGAATCAAGTTTGCTTGCAAAATTCATTAAAACATTACATTACAGAGGAGTTGATAGCAAATGGAATAATTAAATTTAATATTCATCGGAGACTTTGTCAATAATAATACAATGGTTTTATTACTATATTATGGTGCATGAGTGCATTTGATTGCAAAAGCTCAGTACTATTGAATATTTAATTCACGCTAATTCGATATGTACATTTAGAACGTAGTACAGCTATATATATATATATATATGACTTTTATCCTCATATTTAAATATTTCAATTTTTATAATTTACTGATAAATAAAAGAAAATTTCATCCGCGCATAAATTATTGATGTGCTCCATCTACAATTCATCATGCCTAATATTTATTTGAGTTGAATTGCATCATGTAATCTATGTATATAGTTCTAAGCTTTTTAGGAGCCTTTCGGGTCATGTGCTTAGTTCCAAGCTTCTCTAGCCTCGGCTTCCTTTTCCAACTCTTATTCCTTTCCCCTTTAGGTCTGCTGATACTATTTCTCCCCATCAATTCCTTGGTATTGTTCTAACCCAGCTTTTTCTATGTTCTCTCTTTGGTTATTCTTTGTATATCCATTCGCTCTAGGTGTATCATATGAGCTTTGTAAATTTCCTTATTTGCACATTTATTGTTGTTTAAGGTTTTTACTTTCTATCTAATTATTGCCATATTCATTGTAAAAAATTGGGAAATTTAATAACAAACGCAACTACAATATAATAGTACAATATAATTGCAAACAGTATACTTAAATAACTGACTAACTGTAAATATGTAACTATGTAGCTCCAGTTATATGGAAGCAAGATGCCTTAAGCAATGAGAGAATATGGCGGTTCAACCAGAGGCTTGAGCTGAAGCTGAGACTGATAGCACCGTTCTTACCAAACTAATCTAGAGATACTCCAACTGAATCGAAGAGTGAAATTCTTGAGGAATTATGATGCGACAGATTCTCATGCTATCGTAATAAAAACCAGTTGAGGAATGTAATTGCTAATAGAAATTTCAACGAAATTTTTCTTCCCGTGTTCTCTACTTGTTAGTTAGTATTGTATATATTTGAGTAGCATTTGAAATTGTGTACTTTGGGGACATTGATAGTAAACTCTTTTGTATGTGCTTACAACTTATTTGCATCGACGTGGTATAGCAAAAGCTATGTTAAATCTTCATGTTTGCTTCTCCTTTTGTTAATTTATCAGGATCGTAAACGTTTCCGTAGTTCCCAGTAAAGTCTTTTTCAGTTTATTTTGCATGAATACAATTTTATCCGAAATATCAGCGTACAATTTTGAAATCATGATTAACGACCAAACTACCAAGAAAAAAGGCTTGTAATTATTGTAGACATGCCCACCATTAAGCATTAGAAAAGGCTTATTAGGATCAAATTAAATGAAAATTACTACCATGAAGCTATGGTACATAATGAGATGAATCCGACAACCACGAACTTAATGCTTATTAATAGAACCTTAGCAAGAAATAATGATCAATTGATTTCGAAAAATATGATTTATTAGTCGTGACAATCCGATCCATAAAATACTAAATTTAATAGCACCAAATGTTTGAATAAAATGTGATACTCCCAGGAAGAGAGAATTCAAAAGAGGCACCTTGATACAAAATGCAAAATGATACGGCAGTTGGTTGACCATATCATGGGAAACTGATTTCTAGTCAGGCCGTTGTTCAAAAAATGCTACCTAACGGTACCTGTAACACATATAACATAATAACGAGAGAGTAAAACAAAACATAGTTAATTAAAGTCTGATCGGCCATGGCAATGTGACTACTGTGAAGATGATATAAATATAATCTCCTTATCTTGGAAATTATGCAAATTGCACAAACGGCGACGCTGTGAAATTAATCTCCAGTAGCAACCTGATTTCCGCACATTGCAATTATTGCATTGTATGAGAAATAAAAAGCAACTGCTTATTGCATAATTACACTAAAGTACTATAATACGTTTGCGGTATGCGGTATGGTTAGTAAATGCCTGCTAAAAGAATTAAAAAGTATTATTTGAAAGTATTCAATTAAGTTATAATCCATATTAATTAGTAATGTTTAAAGTATACTGTTTATATCTTTCTGAAAAATCTGGGTTCCTTGACTTTTTTGTCTTTCAATATAAGTTTAAACTTGAGCAAATACAAACTAGTAGAAAATCATTGCTATCATCTAGTCCCAAATTTGCAAACTCCTACAGAGGTTCGGTTTAGAATGGAGTGAGAATGGAATGTAGGTGACCTATTGCTACTACATTAGCATTAGGGTGTAATTTATAGACGTGACAAAAATATTAGAGGAAGAGGAAATTGGGTCACAGTATTTCGTATATTTGTGCTCCAACACTGATTCAATTTAACGATAAATTTAAAAAATGCATAGCACGAGGGCTACAAAGCCTAGAAATATTATTTGAAATGACTGTGAAAGCGAATTTCAACGTCTATTTGCTTGTTAATAATAAAACTTTTATTTCAACAAAAAATGAAGCGATATGCAAAATTGCGATTTGAAAAATAATCTGGTATTAATTTTCCTATTTGTTATGTTGCTAGTGAATATTACTCGATTTATAATCTTACTTATTACTTATTTAGTTGGTTGAAATTCAATCCTTCGGAAACCTCTAGTTGACAATGAATTTTGAACATGTATTTCTGATTTCTGGATTCGTAACGCGCGCGGGGTTCAACTACAATTATGTGGGCGCCTTCATCGTTATTCCTCGCTGTGTCGAATTGCTCTTATGCGTAGTTCATCCGTAGATCTGATCATAAAAATATGTCTTCCTGTCTTACCGGTTTACCTGCAGAGCAAAGTCTCTCCATCCAAGCTGCTTTTTACCTTTTCTAATGACTTTGCTCTCGACTAGTTTCGTACTGATCAGAATCATCTCCAAAACTACTTTACGTTGAAGCTGCGCCAAGACTGTTCCGGCTCGTCCTCGTTTATTATAGGTGCCTCATCATAAGACGAATTTCAGGCTAATTATTTTAGTTCGCTTATCGCCAAAGATCTCAATGATCGGCTGGAATTTGCTTCAGCCTTTCATCATGATCAAGAAAATGTTCTTAATATCCACATTTCTTCATTTTACGTCGTTCACATATGTAAAAACCAATATCAAAATCAAACTGCAGTATCATGTCGCTCTGTGCATGGGGTACCCGCATCTAGCAAATACTAAAGCTTCATTTATTCCAAGAAGCATCTTAGACCTGACATTTCCTAGTGCTTTCTCAGTTCAACAGCGCGCAATTATATGAACATTGCACTTAGCTAAAATCGCATATCACTCGGCCAACAATATGAAATAGTTTATTGCAAACGGGCAATAAATTTTATTTTTATGTGCAATGCGATAAACGGATATCAAGTTTTCGCAATAGGGCGATAATGCAGCATGCGGGTGCTTTGATTCTTTGTATTTTCTCATAAAATAAAGCATTTCCAGACAAGAAACGTTTGACACGTTTTTGGAATACTAAATCAATTGCCTTTTTTTATTTAATTTTTCTGCGTCTTATACTCCACTGCATCTTAAGTATATAATAATAATAATAAAATGAACAGGTAAACCTAGACAGAATTTCTTTTAGATACGGATTAAAAGAATATATGTGGTTAGAGTAAAAAATATGTTTCCAAGAAATCGTGTACGGTATAAAATGTAGATAAAACTTTCGGTAGAGATAGATAAGTAGGAACAAAGTGGAAGAAATGTAGCAATGAATAGAACATAAATGCGAATGGAGAGTTAATTTGTTAGCAAAGTTTCCCCCGAATGTCCGAAATCAATGTTGCAGTTCTGACATCAAATTGGAAGCAATTTTCGTATCAGATTTACAATTCTGTTTTATTTATCCGTCACTTTTGCGGTATCTTGCAAAGAACAACTCTTGGAGGGTTTTATGAACGAAAACAGCGGTAAATGGGTTTATAGTGAATGAATTGAACTCTCGTGAATCCTAGCATTAGACATTTGTCGAAACACTGCTTAAATTGCATATTGAACAATTTGAAATCCTATAAGTCTGAAAATATACCATGAATATTGATCTAATAATTGGGAATTAAATTTAGAGGATAAATTGAAGTAGTTTGGCAACATTGGAAATGTAATCAATTTGGATGTTATGCCTAAAAGCTCAATAAGTGGCTATCGTATTTAGGGACTGACCCTTCATTCAAGAAGTAATTCAATCAATCGCTGATTCATTTGGGATTCACTGCGATTTACTCAAGAAAATTGCACATTTCGTCGATACTTATGACTCACCAAGTTGACGCCTTTAATCACACTTTATACATAGTGTTCACGCATCTATATGATAAACAATTTCTGCCATACCATGCCAATCTATTCCTTAATCGAATACGTGATTGCGAAATATAATTAAATATGATTTGAGTTCATCATCTTGCGAGATTGTTTTGCGTTCTGAGACTTGACACCAATGTGAGCATCCGGTGCAATCGCGGCTTTAATTTGATGGATTCCCTTTTTCATTTCAACTATCGATCAGCATGCAATATTAGTAACGGTTAATTACATTAATTGGCTCGCATGGCAAGTTGGCAATCACCTACTTATGTCAGAAATGAAAAAATCAACTACATATTTTACATGTACTGCGATTAAATTCAGATTAATTCCAACCAAATCAATCAAAATTAGTGGAAACAGCACAAAATAATATTTTGTAATAACAAGTAGAAGCATCATGGAAAATCAATCAACATAAAAACACAAAGTGGATAATCAATATTCATGAGAACTGAAAGGCTGGCAGAATGAATATTAAACACTTTGACGATTGAACTAAAAGTTTACTTTCAGCTTGGGCTATGCACGTCACTCAAATTTTCTTTTACCAAGCAGGGGCTAAAAAGTTCTGAAAAGCGTTAGTTGACTACAAGTTTTGGTAGCACGCATCTTTAATAATCTTTAATTATCTGTCATTGAAGATTACATTCTCAAATGTAGGATATCTTTAACAAATTTTAATTTCTCTTTTCGATCGAGTGTTTCACGGTATACCATATATACAAGGATGCACAATGGGCGCATATAGTCGGGCCTAAGTGCTGCGAGTATCTCCACACGCCCTCCAATAATCAACAACTAGATACGATCATCCTAAAATTGGCTTGGGCCTCATGCTTAAAGAATTTTTCATTATCCTATACCACACGATTAACGTATAGTTAGAGCACATACTGTTAGAAAGAGATGATGAAGATATTTTGGAAGTAAATATTTTTCAAATTAAATAATTATATTTATGGCTTAGTATGAAGCGCATTAAATTTTAATGTAAGCTCTTTATTACGAGGTTTGGCAAAAATCCGTTCGGAGGAGGTGCATGATGTTATTGCAGGTGGTACTCCAGTTGTCCTTGGCACCCCCACCATTGTGGTGTGTCCACTAAACACCTTCCTCGTTAGCGTCCAAATGTCCACTTGCAGGATCCTGGTCCCAATGGGTACTTCTCTGCAAAATGACCGCCCAGATTATACCGTGTTTGGGTTGGGTATAGCCTGATATTGCCCAACACAACAGCACTCGTGGGGCGATTCACCCCAGAGCTTCGTGCTGCTCTCTCTTCTCATTGAGGACGGTTTCGGTAAAAGTCTTGACCGCTTCCCAAGCTGCTTCCTCCTCTAGCATTCTACGTCCCAGCTACTCCGGGGTTGCCGGGGATCCTGCCGCTAGCATCAGAAGCTCGTGTTGTGTATAGCCCTGGGATTGCCCTTGCAATGAGCTGGGTTTAAGCTAATGTTTCCACGTCCACGTTCCGTTCAAGCTTACAGTCGACCATCTTGGCATGAGCTGTGCCATCTAGTGTCAATGCGACAAATGTAACCGCGGTGGAAGAAACAATAAGCCTAATAGTCCTTGCATATGCAAGGAAACAAATTAATACTATACGTAAATAAAATATAATGCTTATTAATGCTTTATATCAAAAATTCATAATACATAATAAATGATGCATAATTTGCTTAAGAAAGCACTCCATTTTCGCTATTTAGTAAAGTAATTAAATAAGTAATGCCTATTTAATGAATTCCTTTCATTAGCCCATTTCTCTGCAATCAGTTGCTCGACTAAGTTATTAATAATTAATGTTAGAAAAAAATAATTGGTACTTTTGCATTACCACATGTTCAGTTCCACCAAACGCCATTATAAGCCCTTATCTAGATCATATCGCCTGACGAATTCAGCAATGATCAAATGAGATGTAATTGGAACAAGTTTTTAAATTGCGATTTATTGGGAGTAATGCAAGCAAAACGCAGTCTGGTCTTTGAATTCTTTATTTATTGCTAGTTTGCGGAGCTCCGAATCGCATTACATTGCTGTTAATATTAAAGTAAAGCAATTTGCATGTAACGCCCAGTTGCCTAAGCTAAAACGGTATCCTGGAAGGTTCTAATAGCACGGCGGCAACTTCTGTTCACAGTGCTTCATCTCACTGCGAGCACTCTTCGCAGATGGATGCAGCTGGATGCTGCTTAACCGCATCTTACATTTGCGTCATCGATTAAATTTGAATTCGCATTCAAATAGGAGCAACAACTGAAGCGCGCCCATTTCGCTGGCTAAGGCCTTGCAATTATTATCGCAGCTGCAAATTAAAAGTCAACTCGATTTTCATAATAAAATGCAAAACATGTGATCGCACACTGTGATCGCATCTGATATGCATTTCTTGCAATTGCATTTTTATAATGGCCTAATAACAATTCAATTGAAAATGGGAGTAAGAAACCTTGAAGCATAACGTATATACATAATTTGTTCATAACAATAAATGTTCCCCTTGATTTGTAATTCAATTCTACGGCGAGAGTTTGCAATTGTAATAAATGTCCCCGCCTCCCAATGACATTATCAAGGAGGAGAAAGTCGTGCTGCGGCCTAAGCCCATCGCGAACTCGCGTCCGAATAGC
>JAOEHK010008411.1:0-12739 GCA_025447835.1 Labidoglobus nevermanni
ATATAGTACAATACTAAAATTGTTATAATACCGTCGCAAGTGGTAATGTTATTATTGTCAATGTAATTCTCATGCATGCGAAATTTAATGTCATAGTCAATATGAAATTTGTGAGAAATGTAAGGGATGGGGAGAAGTACTTGCGATGTTTTCTGTTAGGTAATGCTTAATACTTTGCTGATTCCAATCAGATTCGTGTGAAAACTGAAATCGTCATTTATTTCTTCTCCCTTGACGATTTCACTAATACAGATATGTTTTAGGTTCCTCCCCAGCACTCGGAATTAAGTCGATGAATAATCAGCACACTTTTAATCGGAAGGTATTTGCTTAATCATCTTTCTTTCAGGAATATTACTAATTGATTAGCTTTCTGTTTCAGGTGCGACTAGTTTAGACTTCTACACCTATTTCTTTTGTTTATAATGTGTGCTTTAATAAATTTTTCTTTCAGCCGTATTAATAATTAATTAGCTTTCTGTTTCAGGTGTGACTAGTTTAGACTTCCACACCTATTTCTTTTGTTTATAATGTGTTTTAATAAATTTTTCTTTCAGCAGTATTAATAATTGATTAGCTTTCTGTTTCAGGTGCCACTTCTTCAACTATTTCTTTGGTTTATAATGTGTGGTTTAATAAATAATTTTATTGCAGCAATATTAATAAGACACATCCACCAATGGGTTGGGGCTTGATCGCGAGTCAGAAGCTTCATGTTTTTCAAGGTAGATTCCCTGCAAAATTAGTTTCAAACTTGATATTATTGCATGTTCCAGCCTAAGAAAGTCAAAGTCAAATTCATGTTTTACTTAAATGGAAGTTTCAATGTTTGCATCTTCTTATTGTAATCTCATGCATGTAAAATTCAAGTCATATTTAAACATTTGCATTATTTAATTAATTGCTTATCTTAGCTGCAATGGGAAGATATCTTGAAGAAAACGAATCTGCTAGACCTCTGCTAAACAAGGCACCATATCAATTCAAGTTTAGGATCTCTCGCGTTGGGTTGGGTGTGGGTCTTTTGTAAGGCAAAAGAGAGTGGGAGAACCACTGTGGCCATATATGACACGGATGTCATTTATGGGGGTGGGTTTAGAGGGCACATTTCTCCCATTTTCTTGCCTTTTTCCAGATCAGCAATCGGAGGGAGGTCGTTTAATCATTTTTCTTGCAGGTATATTAATAATCGGTCAGCTTTCTGTTTCAGGATCGACTAGTTTTCGACTTGCTTAACTATTTCTTTTGTTTGTAGTGTGTACTTTAATAAATTATACCCAAGTTTGCGGGTACGGGTACGGGTATCGAGTACGAAAATACCGGGTACGTGCCTTTGAGCACCCGGTACGTACCGTACCTTGCCGAGGCCTACTTACAACACATCACAATTATTGGTACTTGAGAATATATTACTAATTCGCCTCAGTTTTCTGTTTCAGGACGGCGTGATTGGAAACTGCTGCAAGCCTCCCATTGTCAATTATTGTAATCAATATGATTTCTTTCAGGTTTCGCCATCTTCAACAAGAAGCAATATTAATAATGTCTTGTTTTAGGATCTTTGCCACGGGTGACAATCATTTTCGATTGCAGCACATTTGTTTTGCAATTATGGATGGTGAACCTTATAGAATCGCAGGAAAATTTAAATATTTAGGAATATTTAATTTGGTACAGTTGTACATGGGTTGTGAAATCTATGGATATGGATATTGTCCAATATATACAATTGTTTACCACATAGTTCTCTTTTCCTTTTTGTAGATTTACAAGCACACACACTGTTACAAACACACAGGGTTTTCCGATCAAAAATTAAGATAGTAACAATGAAACGAGAAATGTTATAAGAAAGTAGGCAAGCATAACTCTCATGTAAAACTAATTCATGAGGTAATGTTTAATTTATTATTTTGTTATGCCCTACTGAATTTTTACATTTTTCTTTCGTCTTTACTTGTATATTGTATAATATGTTCCTACATTAAATGAAATATTTGTAATAATGGCGTTTGCTGTTGGACACAATTCAAATTACATGACTATTTTCGAAGTTCCCTCTTCTTATCAAATTTTAAGTCAATACAACGTACCTACGAGGAAATAACAGGCATTATAATGAGGTTTCCGTATGAAAACTATTCTACTCGTAAAGAAAACAAAAACTTCCAAAGTTGGATAAACATAATTCAATTAGTTCCACTCTAATTACTGCTAGACATCAAATTTTTCCATTGCATTTTGTTGTCATAATGTTTATATTGCAGTAGCATCACCAAATTGTTAGTAGCAACGGGCATTTCTAACACTAAATGAATTAATATCGAATTGTAAATGCACCCATTTCGGAGCGATCACGCTTGAATTGCTAAAGGATTATTTATCAGCTATCAAGTGATGTTCGAACACTAATTTACGTTAAATTGTAAAATTTCATACGACAGACAGAATTACAAGAACCCGATTTTCTGGATAAGTACACTTTAAGTACAATGAACTATTCGCGATTGGTTTTATAGTAAACACATCATTCCTTAACAAATTACACACTGAAGTGGAGTTGTGTTGAAATCAGGAGTAGATTACTGTCGGTGGCGCAAATTTGTGTCCTTGCCGTGATCAGGTGTGGCTTTCCTGGAAGAAAAGAAGCGTTTTATTTCAAAGAAAAAGCATATCACGCGAACGAAACGAAACTAATGAGCTGACCGCAAACGCGGCAACAAATCAATTAACGCTTCAATGAAGCACTTACTGGTCTGGACTTTGATCAGTGTCGGACTCCTCCAACTCCGTCTTGTTTCGCTTCTTCTCGTAGATTAGAATGATTGCACATAGCACAAACACTTCGGCGCAAATACCGAGGAACGGCCAAAGGGCGGCATATTTATCTAAAAAGAGACCAACATTCTCATAAATTAATTTTCCGCTACATTGTAAATGCGCAAATATCACCTTTAATTCGAATCATGGTGCTGCTCTCGATGTAATCGCCCGTCACCGAATGGGCGACGCAGGTGTACGTTCCTCGGTCTTCCATTTGCGCGCTTTCAATGATAAAAATGGCATTTTCCACGCCGTTATCGTCCTTCTCCAGGAGAACGCGATCTTCGCTCTTGTCGTACGTGTTGTTGCCTGCAACATGGCATGCCAGTGAGATAAGGCGGCAAAGCAAACAAAGCGTTGTTCAAGGATACGCCTGCACTCATGCTTACCGAATCGCCACGAAATTTCCGGCACGGGTTTCCCAACCACCTGACACACAATCTTGATGGCCTCGCCTTCGATAAAGTTGGCATTACTAGGCGTCTTAATGTGGACCTTGCTGAACAGGGCGATCATCTTTCGGCCGAATTCCTCTCCGCCCTTCATCGCCACGCAGGTGTAGTTGCCAGCATCACTGTCCAGCGCATGTGACAGCTTGAACCCATACTTATTGTCGCTATTCAGCTCCGAGTAGCGCTCGCCGCCCCACTTCTTCACCTCCTCCTCGCCCTTGAGCCATTTCACCTGCACCCCGTCCGTGTCGCCGCTCACTTTGCACTCCAGCTTAATGGTGCCCTTGATGTCGTACTTTTTGGCCTTCTCCACCAGCAGGTCCTCATCGTAGTTCACGTCCAGAATTGCTGCGAAATAGAGCAACATGTTAGGCATATGCATTTCGCATTAGTTCCAACTTACTCTCGCTTATAGCAGCAGGCAGTATGAAAACCGTGGCCAGAAGAAGGCTGTACATTGATCGCTGCATAGTTGATGCGATACTGGTTAACAGACTGCGTCAGAATGGACGATTACGCACCAGTCTGAAAAACATTAGATTTGTCGAAGCGCGACGCTAATACGTTATGATATTGGCCAATTGTGTAAATTTACCAACAAGAGATCAACGAGGAGATACCGAGAGATGCGCAATGCGTGTTCTATCAATAGATATTGAGAGGCACTGCGTGAGTTTGGCTAGCCTGGCTTCGTGGTCGGGCAAGACTGTTGCCAAGGCTGACTTTGATTGCTCCTGTACTCTCTCCTACGGCGATTCTGAGCAAATTTGGAGCACATATAGATCAACAGTCACGAGTGCTTTACGTAACTTACTACGAAAAATTCAATAATTCTAAACGCATACCCTTGATTCCACAATCACATGACTTTGACAGATTTCAGCTGATTTGATAACATTTAAAATTATTGATCTAAAAAGAAGAAGTACAACTTAACGAAGTCAGTTTATAGCTAGTTCCAATTCCACCTTATCCGACTAAAATTAGATGACAAGCAGAATACATTCCTTCCAATTTTAAATATTTATCAAGTAAAAAAGGAGATAAGCTTATGAAAGGGACTGATAACTAATTCAATTTCCTGGGCTTTGAAAACTTACCTTGATGGTTGTTAACATCTACCAGGCTAGAATCAATATATCGGTCTAAATCGGTATGAAGCTAAAGCGAAGAATTAATATTATACATTTCATATATTGTCGGCAAAAAGTAACATACCATGGTAACGGTTTCAATAATATCATTACAAGTCTAATATAATAAAAATTTCTTTCTAGCAATAACAATCTACTATTAGATATACACCATTAACAATCTTAATATTCTCTGTTATCATTTTGTTAATTCACTGCCGCCATCCGGCCAGGGCTGGCTGCTGAGAGCGGCGTGGTTGCCAAGATGGCTTCGCCTGCTCCAGCACATCGTGTTCCTTACAGTAATTGTGGATCCGAACAAGTGATAGCAATCTTTCGAATACGTGTATTTAGAGAGAGAGAGAGTTAGAGATAGATACAGAAGCTATAGGAGCTTTCGAAATATTGCGCAAAAGATTCGCCAAACGAATTCCAGTAACATTTCCTCGTCCTCCTCCCTGGTTAGCCAGCAACTCAATCTGGGTGCTGATGGTTCAATGGTAACAGAAGAAGTTTTGATAAATCATGTCCATTAGAAGATATGTGAAACGTCTTCATAAGCACAGACGGTGCTCCTCTAATCTACCAGTAGCATTTGATTCTGTTTCGCTTTGTGGCAATTATGTGTACAGAAAGCAAGTGGAAAAGAGCGATTGGTGATTGTTGAAGCCTTCTCTGCATCATTTCGATCCTCGATTATAAAGTGGCATCTGCTTTAAATGCAATTGTACATTAATTTAGCTTGTATTTGGGGAATGTGGCGATTGGCTATCACTAGGTGTACCTCGGGTGGCCTAAAACGTACCCTGTTGCGGCGATACAATTCGCCAAAACGTCACCTGGTTCCAGTTTGTGCACTTTGCTCGTTGCCAGCGCGATCCTAACTGCTCATTGGGCAACTAAATGATACAGCGAAGATGATATCAGTAGCGTGACTTTTTCGACAACTGCTTACAATAATTCGCCGTGGGCGGTAAGATTCAGAATTCAGATTAAGATTAGCATTCGCTTGAACTCGCAATTGGTAGCTGAAGTACAGAGGAATGCGCGAACTGGGAGCGAAGGGTGCCAATTGAAACTACACTTGTCCATTGACATTTCGCTCGCGCTTGCTACGTGTTAACCTTATTGATATGCGCTAAACTAGATCTCAACAGTCACAGTCATCTCGTCGACGCAGCGCCATTCGCGGCCCAAATTTATTGTTATCGCATTTCGCATTCGCATGAATGGCGTAAATCAAATGCAGGCACTTGTAAGCGGCAACGCAAATGTAAGCAATCTGCTCGATCGCACGTCCCCGCGAGGTCAACGAGAAATCAATGGGATGCGACGCAATGTGGACGAAGAGCGAAGTAATTCGGAGAATGTCGCGAGAAACGAGGAACTGGGACGCGCCGCCGCCCTTCGATCCGTTCTCCGCGTGACTGTCGCTGCGCCCCTCTTAGTTATGTACAGCGGGAAGTTGCCTGCTATGCCTCTGCTTACGCTATACCTACGTACATCGAAAGGCTGCAATTGGGGCTCGTATCATGGTTAAGATAGTGCCTACGTCTAAGATGGTAACGTTAGGGTTAGCTTCGATGTGGCGCTCCTGGACGCTGTCTCCAGGGCAACAACAAGAGTGCAGAGTCTGTGTGCAATGTGTCCATATTCCATAGGCTGGCAAAGCGCTCCATGACTGGCTTAAGTAAGCTTACAAAAACAAACCTAAGGCTCTGCATATATACACATAGACAACGCGGATGGGTGCGGTACTCGCTAGACGTCTCATCTCGTAAAAATGATGCTACGCGTTACGCCTACGTGTTCATTTATTGCTATATAGTTTGTCTTCTGGAGATGCGGTTGACGCCGTGCGCCTCGCGCGCCCCGTCTTAGGCGTCGTTTTAGTATAAAACAAATGCGGCGCCTGCTTGGCTGCGTTTGCTTTTGATTTGCTTGTTATTGTTGCTGCTGCGGCTGCTATGGCCGCAGCTCTTCGTCGGACTCCTCCTCGACTTGCCGGTGACGTCACCACGGTTTTGTGCGTGAAGTTTTATTACATTTCTCCATTGCTTCGCCTGCCGCGCGGAGAACTCTCTGGGCGCGTGTGTTAAGGGTTGGTGTGGTATGGCAAGTGGAATCACCTCTCCGATTCCACTAGGCTTAGAGGTGTGTGTGGCTGATGGCTGACTACAAACGGTTGGTGTCCATGATTATTGTTGGCCAGCATGGGTGGCTTGTCGTGGCGAAGGGCGGGCAAGCTTAGAAGGGACACACGATGACCTCGTACTCGAACATCAGCGAGACAGCCACGAAGACGAAGTACAGCAGGAACATGGTGAAGCCCAGTCCCTTGTTCATCTTCCAGCGGAAGCAGGCGATCGACATGATGACGAATAGCAGCATCATAAAGAGAATGGTTATCGAACACACCATTCCCACCGAGTTGACTTCGACGGGCTGCCCGTACACCAAGCCAAATATCAACCAAGGCACTGGTAATCTGCAAATGGAGAACGCCAGCTTAATAGCAGCCATAACATCTTCTTGAATGATGCAATTCAATGGTCATTTGGGTGACTTTGGTCGTGAAACAACAATGTCACATGGAGTGTCCGCTTCGCGTGTCATTCTCGGCAGACCAATCCATTTCGAATGGGGTGCCGCCCTCCGATCGAGTGATTCATTCGCGCTGCCTTCTCCTCGAATTTCCGCGGCGAATTTAGGTCACTTCATGCTGCTCCTTCGAGGTCGAACCGCATCGCTCGCCAAGCGGGAGCAGAGTCAACAAAACCCAATCGATTTGCTAAATTTGTGAGCTGCCGCTGGACGCGCACTGTTTGCGCTCAATTTGCTCGCATTAGCCCGGAATGGGGCAACTAGTGCGAAGGCCATTGCTGGCAGGCGGGCACCTACCCGACGGTGACGTCGAAAATGTTGCTTCCGACAGACGAGGAGACGGCCATGTCGCCGAAGCCCTTCCTTGCCACGATGACGGAGGTGATGAGGTCCGGAATGGAGGTGCCGGCCGCGAGGAACGTGAGGCCCATCACCTCGGGCGGAATGCCCACCGTGTCGCCGACCATGTTCGCCCACCAGACCATCAGGTACGAGTACGCTGCGATCCATAGGATGCTGCCCAGAAACGTCACTGGGAAGAACTTCTTACCTGAGCGGAAACGCGGGCGATTAGTTGGCTGCCTACCTTGTGGGACCTTCCTGTGATGCGGGATCGGAATAGCGACTAAAAGAGGGATTACGGCAACAATTGCCTCCGCCTGCGGCCCCGGGGGTCTCACACGCAATACAGCGTTCAATTACGTGCGCCATCAAGATCGGGCAGCGCCTAAGACGTACCTCTAGGTGAGCGTGTGTCAGGTAGCGTGAGCCAGAGTGGGAAGACGATGGGCGCGAGCAGCACGTAGGTGATCCGCTTGCGCGCGCCGGAAGGCCAACTCATGTCGAGCGGGTCGGGGGGGTCCTCTTCGGGTCCGTCGCCCACCTGCAGACACACGACTGCTTGAGGCGTGAGTGACTTGCGTGCGCGCACCGATGACATGCGACGCTGGAGATGATGGCACAGAGAGAACAGAGAGAAGAGAGGCGATTAGTCGTGGCTGGCCTACTCTACCGACCCTCTAGGTGCAACTACACAATCGCTACATACTTCTACATGTGAACATGGCGGCAAATGCAAGCAAAAGCGCTAAGGTTAAGCCTATTTCTGGGCCCACAGAGAGAGTCATGCTGCATGCTGCATGGGCCAAGGTCTAGCCCGTTGCTTGTTTGCTCGCATTATCTAATTGGGTTCGCTACAAATGCAACCAGAAGTAAGCAAGTCATTCGTCATCCAGTGCTTGCGATAGTCCAATTGGATTGCCCTTATTCGTAGCCCTAGCCGCCATCTATGAGGCTTAAAGTCAATGCAATCACACATCCGAGCTAATGGGTTGCGTTACCTTCGCAAGGCTGGTTGGGGACAGCTGCGAGCACAATGTATAAAACAACAAAGGGTATTAGTTGTCGAATTGCCTTTGACGCCATTTTGAGTCATTTGTCGGTGGTCGTTGTGTTATGTTGAGCCCAGTCGGGGGCAGAGTTCCTTACCTGAATCTGCCCTCTCCTATTCGTAAGTAATTAGCTCCTAACAGCATTCTAATTGGAAATTGACGAGCAACCTATTTCTAGGTAAAGAGCATTAGCCACCATGCCTATTCATTAACTGCGCTTGGCAACACTCTATTGTCCAATTGCTAACCTTATGGTGTAAGCTACAAGCTGTTGCAAATCGAATCGAAACTATGCTTAGCAACCTGTTACCCAACTACGTTTAAGCTGCTTGTACAATAGCTTAGCTGCTGGAATGTGTTTGCGTTTTTGTGTTTTGTAGCTGTGAGCTAAGATGACAGACGAGAGAAAGGATGCAAGGGCAAGTAATGAATGTGTACAACGCCATTTTGCTAGTAGCTGCCTGCCAGTCAGCGAAAGCGGAGCTGTTTAGCCGGTGAGCGAAATGCAATGAGGCACAAGAATTTAATGTGATTTACCTTGTGGGAAACGAACGTAATTTCAATGGCAATTTTGGCGCGGCAAAGATAAACAGCAATGATTAATTGCAACCGAGATGGCATTTTCAATTGTTAGGATTTATGCAAACGAGATTAGGACGCATTTTGGTGCAACGTGGGTTGCCGGCTATCCTGGCCAAAATATCCGCATTCATCAATTGATTGAATTGATTAATTGCCCATTAGCCGCTCCCGGAGAATGTCAAATGATGTCGATATCTGGTCACAGATAGCGCTCATTCGACAAGAGGTGGAGCAGGAAGAGGAAGAGGAGGAAATCGAGAAGGAAACGAAGCTCACCGCTTCCAAGTTGACATCGTTCAGAGTGCTGGCGATGCCGTTGGGTAGGTCGGCAATGCTCGAGGGCGCCAGCATTGCCTCCGGCTTGAGGGAGAGCGCTGTGGCGGAGGCCGCGGCAGCGCTCACGTGATTCGCCGCTGAGCTGGTGGCGGCGCCGTTCTGCGGCTTGGTGGCGTCCAGCAGCACCTTCAGCGATGCGATCGCATGCAACTGCGTGGCCTTCTCGTCGACCTTGCCTACAACCAGCAAGCAGAAGAGTGTCACCTGGAGTGCCGCTGTCTGCGATCCCAGACATCATTCGCAAACAGATCGACGACGATGATGATGATGAGGCCGATAACGATAACGTTCATGTGGAACGGGGACATGCAGAGGGCACCGCAAACGAACTCGTGAATGTGCATGCAAATGCTACCACTACAACATAGCAGAGAGATGATCCTAAACTCAGTCCATGCCTAGATTGGCTCGATTCTCGTTACAGAGAATGAATTGTCGCGCAGTTGCTTATTGGACAGCACAATTGCAGAGGGATTTGAAGTATTCGCGGCTCGTCTCATTAGCGTGCATAAATTTCCATTTTTTAAATATTAAATCTCATAAATTCAACGCAGAATAGACCGGTTATCGCGTTCAGCACGGCATCAAATTGGAATTGCTTGCATTCCCTCGTAGTGGCCCATATTTTACAAATTCCTTCTTTCTAACCAAATGAAGTTGTTGAGTGGATGTAGGCCTAATTGATCACTGTTTGTGGCCGCCAATAAGTCACTTTCGTGCTCGCTTTTTGCGCATTGCATACGATTTTATGGCGTCATTCGTTATGATCTGGCCGTGTTTTCGGCAAATTTGTGCATCTATTGGCAGCCGTGCTCGAAATGAGAGCCAATTGCAGCTCCAAGGTCCTTGCAGAACATGCAAACAGAAAGCCCTCTTTCTGGACTCGCGCCAACTCCAGCAACAATCTCTTTGTCACACTGATTTCCGTCATCGCAATATGGAGGCGCACGATAAGTGCTGATGATCATTTGATATCGCATAAAATCACACTGATGACGGTTTCGCTCAGTTTTGCATAAGAAATCTAAATCGAAATGCAAGACAAGCTGAAGAGGAAGCGTAGGATTCGTTGTTTACGCTTATTTTTTTAACCATTTGCCCATTTTCCTGATGGTGCAGGTTTAAAGGTTATACTTCCTCCATTAGTTTCGCAATATTCCTTAATCATAATGACCAATTACATATTAAAGCATTTCTCTAAATAAACAACCATAGCATTAATATCCGAACAAATGCAGCAACTACAACTTGGAACACAATATGGACAATTTGACATGCTAGCAACGAGGACACGTGATCAAGCCGTAGGCCCCCTAAAAGTCGAATCCATATAATCTGCCGATTTCGACTTTTGGCGGCCGCATTGGCCAACACAGCGATGAAGTTGCGAACATCGAAACATACGGCGAATCAGAGGAATACGTACTGGAACTTGTATCTGTGCGCATAAAGTATGTACGGTTCTAATTATCAATATGCATACGTCGTAATTTGAAAGACAGAGGAGTTACCATCGGGACTGGAGAAGAAGGGGCCGGGAAGGGAAGATAGCACGAAGACAGAGAGAAAGAGTGGCAAGGGATCGTTTATTGGACACAGAACGCAACTGAAAGCATGATGCAGAAGATACCTGCATACTGACCATCGTGCAGTGGATCAATGGTATGGATCATCAGCTGCAGGAGGCCGTGCCGGAACTTGGCGCCGGTGTGATGATGGCTGCTGCTGCTCGGCTGGCCCGGCGCCGGCATCTGCGGCGTCTCGGACGCAGTGCGTGACGTCACACTGCCCCCCGGTTGTGTGCCAACGCTGGTCTCACTGGAAGTCGCTGCCGCGCCATGCTGAAGCAGAGAGAAGCAAAGGCATGGCTCAGTAACTGGGTATTAGCTGAGGCACCATCCCTGGACAATGCAGTCAATCCGGAAATTGAACGACAGCAATTGCAGAATGCAGATTTGGGCGCAGT
This sequence comes from Labidoglobus nevermanni, assembly GCA_025447835.1. Taxonomy (NCBI): domain Eukaryota; kingdom Metazoa; phylum Arthropoda; class Insecta; order Coleoptera; family Staphylinidae; genus Labidoglobus; species Labidoglobus nevermanni. The sequence continues at coordinate 11,288 of JAOEHK010008411.1, forward strand.
CCGATTTAATCTCACGTCATAGGGCAGCGCAAATGCAGCCGCATCAAGTCACATCGGCTGGCGACGTTCCCATTGGGAGGCTTCCAGCCTGCATTCGCCGCAGCCTCCCGCCGCCTGCTCCTGAGCGCCATTGTGAGCGCTGCCATCGCGCCGGAATCTATTGTCAGCCCCAACCCACTTGGGTTATTTATGACACGCGCTGCCGGCATATTTCCTCGGCCTGCTCCATGCGACCTTTTGCGTCGTTGCTGGCGCGGGCGTTCTGCTCACCAGCTCATAGATGGCGATGCGCGGATTGCAATCATATCACATGACGAATTATTCCTGTAGCTGAACTGCGTAACTACGTTCTAATGGCCAGCGCGGTAAAAAACGAATCATGACGAGAGCGCGATAACAAATCCAATCAATATGCCTTCCACCATGCGTCTCAATGCGTCCTTCGTTCGCACGTGTCCAAGGACACGCAGCCACGAGTTTTGTGGCGAAGACGTAAACCAGCAGAAGAATGCCTCCGAAATCTGCAATTATGGCTCCAATTCACTCGTTTGCGCAGTAAAAGTCGATGACGACAATAAAGTCAGTGGTTAGTGCTGTTCTGCCCGTCAGATTCGGCCAGAAACCAAACTGAAATGCGTTCGTAAATTCCATTCGCATTCTCATAACATTTCATTATTTTTTTGGATCTAATTTCATATTTGTGACAGTTTCAATTAAAAGCTCTGCGCAGTCGTGCGAACTCGAGCATTTCGCACAAATTTCCGCATGCGATTGTCAGCCACTTCCGCTGCATGCGGAAGTCAGCCAAGCGTCTCAAATACTGAATTTATTATGAAAGTTTAGGAGCGGAAAGATGCAAAGAAGACAGATAATGCGTCCAAATTCAATCTGTCTTCATTAAGCAGGGATAACTTTGGAAGAAAGGCGAACAAAGTCGCATATCGCTTACAAATCGATGCCGGGAGGGCGCGTAGGACAAGGGAGAAGCACGTGTCATCTACGCCTTGCATTCCTTGCGCACGATGCGCGTCCCACGGGATGGCAGTCTGCTTTAAATTGCAAATAAACGCGAATATTAGCATTCGCAGAGAATTGGATGCAGATCCTCGTTCGCTTTCGGGTATTGGATTGGTAGTATCTGTTCTGTCCTCTCATGCTTTAATTCAATGAATAGAACAAGAGGTTTCTTTCGCAATTCTAGAACATTCTGGAAAAGTACTCAAATTAAGGTTATTTCAGTAATGGCCGACTCGAGACAATAATTACAATATTCATTGGTGATTACAAACTCTGCAAGACCACCTGGTAGTGCCTTCTTAGTCTAAGCCAGAGGTCGACAACGCTCCCGCCATGAAATTGTAGTGCGCCCTTAGCCCAATCCTGACGTTCCAGAACATTTACAGTGTTGCCAGATTTTTCTTTGAAAATCTGTTGAATATTAAAAAATAGCAT
>JAOEHK010008422.1:0-10829 GCA_025447835.1 Labidoglobus nevermanni
CGCACAATGGCGGCGGTGGCGGCGGCGAAAAATCGGGACAAGCATGTGGGAGCGGCTGATAGCATTCACTCGACTTTCAGCAGCATTGCCGCCGTGATAGATGCACAAATGAAGGCGTTAGCCTGGCAAACATGCGCGCATTGTTGTTGGGCTAATGTCAGATGCGTCTGTTTGCTACCCCGCTCTCCTACCCCCTCCTGACCCCCTACACCGACGACTTGTTTGAAACGTGTCTGCTGAAAGATAAGCCCCAAATTAACTTCCTTTCACATCGCATGTTTGCCTGTCGGCGTTAGGTGGCGGCAGCGACGGCGCCCAGCGCCATCTGTCGACTTACACGCTAAGCCGATTTCGCTAAAAAGACACGCTGCTCTTGTTTCGATATTAAGCGACATCTTCGCGAGTGCATGATGCGAACGATGAGTGAGTGATAGCGCGACGGAGGCGGCGGCGGCAGATGTTCCAGGCTCACTGCTCCTGTCTGCCACCCCTGCCATTGTTATCGATGCAATTATGCTGCCCCCATGACGACGCTATCGGGATGCTGGCTGGAAGACGTTGAATGCGACCTACCAGCAATTACGGGCAGAAAGGCACAGAGCAAGAGTGGCCCCCCAATGGCGGCCATGCTGCTGGGGGACGCTGCGCACCGCTTACTGAGTGCAGTGCGCGTCCACTGACGCATGCGTCGCCACCATGCTGGCACCTGCAACACAAGCGCCATCTATTAGCGAGGGAAGAAGGTGAAATGGGTTAACCCTTAGTTAGTGGAGTCGTAGCTGCCTGTTTTACGAGCGGCGAGAATGAGCGCGGAAATAAATCGCAAGTGCCGAGCGGGGGCGAGCAGAGGACGCCCCTAAATCTGGGGAATGTATTACGAATTACGATTATTTTATGGCATTTGGCGTTTACGATGAGCTGGCCTTTTAAGCGCCAGCCGAGCGTGCTGCGTTCGGCGCGATGTACCAACTCGTCAGCAGGCAGCCGCCGCCGCCGCCGCCGCCGCCTGCACCACCTTCGCCGGGGGTGGCGAGGTTAACGCATTACGTATGCTGCGCACGATGCGAGCGCATTCAAAAGCTGCGAATTTGTTCGGCCGTGCCGGCACTCTCAATAAAAGTTCATAAATTCATTTCAAGATGCAGTATTGTTAAGACAGATTCGTGCTCGATGGATGCCCAAATTGATGCACAATTGCGTTCTACAGGAACTTTCATCAATTTTAACAATATTATGATATCAATTGGCTCTCAGAATCACATTGAAAATCAGCAATCAATTCAATTTGCAGAAAACTTTACTAGTTTTCCACGAATTCAGAAATCGCACTCCCCAATAATGATATGCTGACTAAGGACCCAAGGTAGTCGCAGCGAGAGTGGCTGCATTAAGGTGTGGCAGTACCTTATTTGATTCTCCATAGTCGTACTCACTTCTTGATACAGAGGCAAATACATAGGTTATAGTAGCTCTTCAACCAGGGTTCCCCGGAACTCTAGGGTTACCTGGAACATTGACACTGGTTTTGCAACTGATCTCAGTCAATGAATGCCTCAGGTAGGTAAATTTGTATGAGTTTCTAATAGGATTTCTTCATGAATTCTATGGGCTCGGGGGATCCTAGAAATATACAGGCCCCTGAGTTATAGGGTTCCTTCCTCCTACCTTATACCCAGATGTATAAGTTTCGTTCTGTATCTGCTACTTGGCTCATGAAATTCATCAGCAATTCAGACATAGGTTGATAGTGCATATTAGCAGCCCGAAGGCAGAAATGGGCCATCACCTTGAAATGTGAAACACTCGCTCATTGTTCAAGTTGTTTTGCGAATTTAATGAGCAAATTGGTAAACGGTACGCAAGGCTGCTGCTGAAGCTGCGTCCGCTAGCGGCAGAAATGTTGACTAAGACACATTCAATTTTCAGAAACCTACTAGTTTTGCACACCTGCTTGAATCGCACTCCCCGATAATAGTTTTCTGACCAGAGACTCATGGTTGTGGCTGCATTAAGGTGCGGTGGTACCTTAATAGATCCTCCATAGTCTTACTCACTTACTTGTCACAGATGCAAATACATAGGTTATAGTAGCTCTTCAACCAGGGATCCCCAGAACTCTAGGGTTACCTGGAACATTCACACTGGTTTTGCAACTGATCTCAGTCAATGAATACCTCATGTAGGTAAATTTTTATGAGTTTCTAATAAGATTTCTTCATAAATTCTATGGGCTCGGGGGATCCTAGAAATATACAGGCCCCTGAGTTATAGGGTTCCTTCCTCCTACCTTTTACCCAGATGTATAAGTTTCGTTCTGTATCTGCTACTTGGCTCATGAAATTCATCAGCAATTCACACATAGGTTGATAGTGCACATTAGCAGCCCTTAGGCAGAAATAAAATGTTAAACACTCGCTCAATGTTCAAGCTGATTTGCGAATTTAATGAGCAAATTGGTAAATGCTACGCAAGGCTGCTACTGAAGTTACGTCTGCGGGCCGCTGAAATGTTGACTAAGACATATTCAAATTGCAGAAAACTCCTAGTTTTGCACCCCTGCAGGAATTGCACTCCCAGATAATAGTTTCCTGACCAGAGACTCATGGTTGTGGCTGCATTAAGGTGCAGTGGTACCTTAATTGATCCTCCATAGTCTTACTCACTTACATGACACAGATGCAAATACATAGGTTATAGTAGCTCTTCAACCAGGGATCCCCAGAACTCTAGGGTTACCTGGAATATTCACACTGGTTTTGCAACTGATCTCAGTAAATGAATTCCTCATGTAGGTAAATTTGTATGCGTTTCTAATAGGATTTCTTCAAGAATTCTATAGGCTCGGGGGATCCTAGAAATATACAGGCCCCTGAGTTATAGGGTTCCTTCCCTTACCTTATACCCAGATGTATAAGTTTCGTTCTGTATCTGCTACTTGGCTCATAAAATTTATCAACAAATCAGACATAGGTTGATAGTGCACATTAGCAGCCCTAAGGCAGAAATGGGCCATCACCTTGAAATCTGAAACACTCGCTCATTGTTCAAGTTGTTTTGCGAATTTAATGAGCAAATTGGTAAATGGTACCCAAGGCTGCTGCTGAAGCTGCGTCCGCGAGCGGCAGAAATATTGACTAAGATATATTCAATTTGCAGAAAACTACTAGTTTTCCACCCCTGCAGGAGTCGCACTCCCCGATAATAGGTCGCTGACCAGAGACTCAAGGTTGTTGCAGCGAAAGTGGTTGCATTAAGGTGTGGTGGTACCTTAATAGATCCTCCATAGTCTTACTCACTTACATGACACAGATGCAAATACATAGGTTATAGTAGCTCTTCAACCAGGGATCCCCAGAACACTAGGGTTACCTGGAACATTCACACTGGTTTTGCAACTGATCTCAGTCAATGAATGCCTCATGTAGGTAAATTTGCATGAGTTTCTAATAGGATTTCTTCATGAATTCTATGGGCTCGGGGGATCCTAGAAATATACAGGCCCTGAGTTATAGGGTTCCTTCCCTATACCTTATCGCCAGATGTATAAAGTTTCGTTCTGTATCTGCTACTTGGCTCATGAAATTCATCAGCAAATCAGACATAGGTTGATAGTGCCCATTAGCAGCCCTAAGGCAGAAATGAGCCATCACCTTGAAATGTGAAACACTCGCTCAATGTTCAAGCTGTTTTGCGAATTTAATTAGCAAATTGGTAAATGGTACGCAAGGCTACTACTGAAGTTACGTCTGCGGGCCGCTGAAATGTTGACTAAGACATATTCAATTTGCAGAACACTAATAGTTTTCCACCCCTGTAGGAGTCGCACTCCCCGATTATCGTTTCATGACCAGAGACTCAAGGTTATTGCAGCGAAAGTGGCTGCATTAAGGTTGGTGGTACCTTAATAGATCCTTCACAGTCTTACTCACTTACTTGACACAGATGCAAATACCTAGGTTATAGCAGCTCTTCAACCAGGGTTCCCCGGAACTCTAGGGTTACCTGGAACATTGACACTGGTTTTGCAACTAATCTTAGTCAATGAATACCTCATGTAGGTAAATTTTTATCTAATGGGATTTCTTCATGAATTCTATGTGCTCGGGGGATCCTAGAAATATACAGGCCATTGAGTTATAGGGTTCCTTCCCTATACCTTATCGCCAGATGTATAAAGTTTCGTTCTGTATCTGCTACTTGGCTCATGAAATTCATCAGCAAATCAGACATAGGTTGATAGTGCCCATTAGCAGCCCTAAGGCAGAAATGAGCCATCACCTTGAAATGTGAAACACTCGCTCAATGTTCAAGCTGTTTTGCGAATTTAATTAGCAAATTGGTAAATGGTACGCAAGGCTACTACTGAAGTTACGTCTGCGGGCCGCTGAAATGTTGACTAAGACATATTCAATTTGCAGAAAACTCCTAGGTTTGCACCCCTGCAGGAATCGCACTCCCCGATAATAGTTTCCTGACCAGAGACTCATGGTTGTGGCTGCATTAAGGTGCGGTGGTACCTTAATAGATCCTCCATAGTCTTACTCACTTACTTGACACAGATGCAAATACATAGGTTATAGCAGCTCTTCAACCAGGGTTCCCCGGAACTCTAGGGTTACCTGGAACATTGAGACTGGTTTTGCAACTAATCTTAGTCAATGAATACCTCATGTAGGTAAATTTTTATCTAATGGGATTTCTTCATGAATTCTATGTGCTCGGGGGATCCTAGAAATATACAGGCCATTGAGTTATAGGGTTCCTTCCCTATACCTTATCGCCAGATGTATAAAGTTTCGTTCTGTATTTGTTACTTGGCTCATGAAATTCATCTGCAAATCAGACATAAGTTGATAGTGCACATTAGCAGTCCTAAGGCAGAAATGGGCCATCACCTTGAAATGTGAAACACTCGCTCATTGTTCAAGCTGTTTTGCGAATTTAATGAGCAAATTGGTAAATGGTACGCAAGGCTGCTGCTGAAGCTGCGTCCGCGGGTGGCAGAAATGTTGACTAAGACATATTCAATTTGCAGAACACTAATAGTTTTCCACCCCTGTAGGAGTCGCACTCCCCGATTATCGTTTCATGACCAGAGACTCAAGGTTATTGCAGCGAAAGTGGCTGCATTAAGGTTGGTGGTACCTTAATAGATCCTTCACAGTCTTACTCACTTACTTGACACAGATGCAAATACCTAGGTTATAGCAGCTCTTCAACCAGAGTTCCCCGGCACTCTAGGGTTACCTGGAACGTTACACTGATTTTGCAACTGATCTCAGCCAATGAATGCCTCATGTATTTGTTTGAGTTTCTAATAGGATTCCTTCATTAATTCTATGGGCTCGAGGGATCCTAGAAATATACAGGCCAGTGAGTTATAGGGTTCCTTCCCTATACCTTATAGCCAGATGTATAAAGTTTCGTTTTGTATCTGCTACTTGGCTCATGAAATTCATCAGCAAATCAGACATAGGTTGATAGTGCACATTAGCAGCCCTAAGGCAGAAATGGGCCATCACCTTGAAATGTGAAACACTCGCTCATTGTTCAAGTTGTTTTGCGAATTTAATGAGCAAATTGGTAAATGGTACGCAAGGCTGCTGCTGAAGCTGCGTCCGCGGGCGGGAGAAATGTTGACTAAGACATATTAGTACGCCGTTTATTGCATCTGCGGTCGACACTTTCCATTCATAAGTATCTCAGTCCCGGCATCCGATCAATTAAGCCACCGTGCGAGCGCATCACATGTGCCGACAGCATTGGTGGCGGCGGCGGCGGCGGTGGCGGCATGCATTCAACCAATTCGCACGCGCGAATTACACCGAATTTACATTTACATTCATTTATTATACAAAACAATGCGCGCTCGTTCTGGATCCTGACATAATTACGAGTTGTGCGTGCAACGCGCCTAATGAGGACTCTCCAGGATGGCGCTCCATCCTGCAGGAGCACAGATAAGATAATCATCGGCCTCGCAGCATCTTTTTACGGCACAGCGATAATTACAAAGACAAGCTGCAGCTGGAGGTGTAATTAAAAATGCAGCAAACACGAAACGCAATTGCTGGTTTAGGTCTTATGTTAGATATGAATTACCAGTACTTAGAACAAGTCCTTACAACATCGGATTGGCTTGTGGAATTGAATACCAGCAACTGGACATGGAGAAAGACAAAGAACAGGGAGAATTTGCTAAATATGCGAGAATTAGTGGGCAAAGTTGTATAGGTACATTTTGAAGAGTAATTGGAGTTTGCATACGGGTCCAGGACGCATTGGTGGCAGTTCTGGCGGGTCCAGAATGGCCAGCGTTGAGGCCACCTCCGATGTGCTCATCAATTCTTTCCGTGACGTGTTCTATCGCGGTGCCATCTCCAGATAATAGTCAGCATTACACCACAAAAACACACCAATATGTAGCTTTTAAATTAATGATCCTCCCTATTGCTTCCTGGCTGGCAGGCTGCCGCTACTTGCACCCGGACTAATATTTGACCGCAATGGAGCGAGCGCTTATTTGCTTTGAAATTTGCTCCCCGACTGGCCATTGCTGATAAAATACCGCCAATATATCGGCTGCCTGTGACTGACCACATCGTTTCCTTGTTTCGCTGACCGGGCCACTTCCTACCGCTTCCGCTTTTACAGTTCAAGAATTGCTCAGAAAAGCTTACCAAGTTCCCATAATTATTACAATTTCTCAATAAACTCCCTATAATTTCCTCGGTTTATTGAATTCTTCGTAAACTTTCTGTAACTTATTACAATCTAATACATAAGTACTTTCAGACAAAATAAGCACACTTTAAGGACGCTGGTCCCTCGACTATTTCATTCTTTTTCATATTTGAGACACCCATTTAAATTTTAACATCTTTTACAGGAATATAGCCTTGAAATCTCAAAGCAATCTCTATATCTAAAAAATATGAATAGATATGAAATATTGAGCATGTTCCGTGTACTTCTCAGACACCACTAACGGAAAGGAAAATTGGAAGAACCTCATGGTTCGAATGTTATCTATATATATAAAAATGAATGTATGGCTGTCCGCCTGTCTGTCTGTGTGTATATATGGAATTTCGCCCTATAATACACATAATTCGATCGCAGTGAAATATTGGGCATGTTCCGTGTACTCCTGGGACAATGTGGAAGGAAAGGCAATTGGAAGAACCTCAGGGTTCGAAAGTTATAGCGAAAAAACCAACACTTTTCACGACACACGGCACGGCAATACCGCCCGAATACAGTCTACTGCGCATGCGTCGTCGTTCGTTGCCAAGCAACGGTTGTTTACCGAACGAATGCGCATGGGAATGAATTCTCCATGCCATATCAAGTAGCCTGAGAGAGCGGGACACGAGACTGCAGTATTAACCGATTGCTAACAGGTGGACGGGCAGAACAGACGGACGGGTAGATGGGCAACTATTAGCGAATAAACAAACACGACAAACGGCATTGCAATATCGCTCGAATGCAGTCTACTGCGCATGCGTCGTCGTCCGTTGCCAAGCAACGAGTGTTTACCGATCATTTGCGCATGGGAATGAATTCTCATGACATATCAAGTAGACTGAGACAGCGAGGCACGACACTGCAAATCGATTGCTAACAGGTGCAGATGTGCAAATATGTAGTTGTGAACTAAACTATGAAAAACTCTACGTAGCTTTCCGGATCGGGAATGGTCGGAGAAATGAGTAAGAATTCAAACATAACCTCTTTTCTGCTAATGTCAAGCAATAAGTTAATAAAATTCCCATTAATAATTAGCCTTGGCCATATTCTCAAGCCGTCCGAGTGTGGTCACCGACGATCTAATTGGACGCGTGCAAGCGAAGCTTCACGAGGACCATGGGCTGATGATGAACGAGCTCACCACACAGTTTCCGGAGGTGTCGCGGACGACTTTGTTTAAGATCGTTACTAATAAGCCCAAGACCTCACGAAATTGCCAGGAACGTGGTGTGCATGCGATTCAACCGCGAAGGCGAAACATTCCTCAGCAAATTGTGGTGGGCGCGAAAACGTGGATTAGCTATATTAGCTAGCAAAACGGCGACGACAACGACGGCTCGGACTCGAAGAAATCGAGGAAGTCGTCGCCAATCGATTACTAACAGGTGGACGGGTACAACAGATGTATGGGTAGATGTGCAAATAGCTGTAAAGCCCAAGCAACGCTGGGTACTCCACTGGTTCTGATATAAAACACTGTGCTATTGACCTAACCTCAAGAAAGCAATATGGACGCTCTATACGCCGCCCTAGGTGGCGACGCTAACCAAGGTGGCACTACAAACGCAGCGGGTTCGTCTTTCAAACTCAAGCAATCGCCATTAGCATGCGGTGCGAAATGCGTCAGTGCGAGTACTTCTTCGTATCCGATGGCAGGATAAGTCTGTAAGCCACGCTGGCAGCACGGCTGTCTACTATACGACCGGAACTCTTCGTTCTCAGCAACCGCTTAGCGAGCGGCTCTCGGAGACGCCATAGATTTGCGCAAAGCTGCGGCACTTTATTACCGGGGCGCGATGGACCGTTCGATGAATGCAGCGCTGTTCATCTCCGAATTCCGATCAAATTCCATCGACAACTGTTCCTCACAATGCTGATTTATCGCTACTACAGCAATCGCGATTCGAATGTCGCTGCTCGTGGCAGCAATGCCTGATTGATTAGTACTTCCAGACGGACGCTGATAAATTGTCCAACTTGTTTGGTTTTACCTCTTCAATTTCACGAATAGTTCTTCACAATTCGACAGCTACATGCATAGAATTGGTTATGATTTCATTTCCCTTGGTTCTTAAGTACCATAGGATTCTTCTGAAACTAGAATATGAAACGTAGGGAAGCGTACAATAACTGAAGGCCAATTTTCCAGACCTAGAATTGACTTAGTTCTATCTGGTAGCTCGGTAGCCCATTTTTGTGAGGTTTCAGATCCTATGAATCTCTACCAACCCGCAATTTCGGTTCCTCATCTGTGTATATAACTACTAGACTACCAAGTCAATAAATCTTGTTCTTCACAATTCGGTAAAATTGGTTATGCTGACTTCATTTCCTTCGATTCTTAGCTACCTTGCGATTCTTCTGAAACTAAACTAGAAAACGTAGAAAAGCATGATATGACCCAAGGCTAATTTTTCAAAAGTAGAATTGACCTGTTTCAAACTGGTAGCTCAGTAGCAGCCCATTTTTGTGAGGTTTCAGATCCTATGTTTGGGTTTTATTCAGAATCTCTACTAGGAACTGGGTCCTACAATTTCAGTTCGCCATCTGTATTTAACTACTAGACTACCAAGTCTACGAGACTTGTTTTTCACAATTCGACACCTGGATATTTATAATTGGTAATTCTGACTTCATTTCCATTCGTTCTTAAGTAATTTACGAATTTTCTGAGACCAGAATAGAATACCTAGATAAGTATACTATAACCCTAGGTCAATTTCTCAAACGTAATATTGACCTGCTTCCAACTGGTAGCTTGGTAGCCTAATTTTGTGAGGTTCCAGGTCCTATGTTTGGGTTTTAGTCTGAATCTCTATCAGGAACTGGATCCTACAGTTTCGGTTCGGTACTTACGTATTTAACTACTAGACTACCAAGTCTACGAGACTTGTTTGTCACAATTCGACACCTGGATATTTATAATTGGTTATTCTGACTTCATTTCCATTCGTTCTTAACACTATGACGGCCGGTGGCCCCACGCCGCTAGCTTGCGCAGGTACAGGCGTGGGGCCACCGGCCGTCATAGTGTTAAGTAATTTACGAATTTTCTGAAACTAGAATAGAAATCCTAGATAAGTATACTATAACCCTAGGTCAATTTCTCAAACGTAATATTGACCTGCTTCCAACTGGTAGCTCGGTAGCCTAATTTTGTGATGTTTCAGGTCCTATGTTTGCGGTTTAATCTGAATTTCTCAGGAACTGGATCCCACAATTTCGGTTTGGCACTTGAGTATTTAACGACTAGACTACCAAGTCTACAAGTCTTGTTCTTCACAAGCTGCTGGGGGCGTATAATTGGTTATGCAGACTTCATTTCCGTTGGTATATATGTTCCTGACGATCCTTCTAAGACTACAATATAAAGGGATGATAAGCGTACTATATAACCCAATGGCAATTTTTCACATGTTCAATTGACAAGTTTCAAATTTTTTAGGTCGGCGCCCCATATATCGGGGGTTGCAGATCATACCTAAGCGTTTCAATCTGATTCTCTACGAGAGTCTAGATCCCACACCTACGCTTCGCGACCTGAGTCTTTAACCACTAGACTATTGAGGCGTGTCTTACGTGACTATGAATATTATAAGTACCTGGACTACTGGGGATCTGGGGGTCGCCATTTAGGGGAGTGGATCAGCGTCTGGATAACAAGGATGTTTCGGCAATTGGAGCACACATGTCGGGCATGTATGCTCACTCACATTGATTGCATCTGGCGGCAGCGGCGACAGGGGCCGCAACTACATGCTCATCGGGGCTAGTAATTGATGATGGTGGGCAGGAAGTGACGTGTGCTTGTAGGTGATACATCACCAGACGCAGTGTCCGGAACATGCAGTCGTTCCAGCCCGTCAATGGCAAGAGAAGAACTCAGGATTGCGACGATTTCGTGGCTCAGGTGGCGGCTGCCATCCGTCCATCAATGCTGGCATTCGGTGATTGATTACCACCCTTTTCTGCCAACTGCCCCATTCCACGCCGTATATAGTCGGATCTCATAATTACGTCACGGCAAGATGACGCCTTTGGCGCAGCACGCGTTCGCCGCCGCCGCCGCCGCCGCC
>JAOEHK010008433.1:0-12728 GCA_025447835.1 Labidoglobus nevermanni
TACACGTATACAGTATTGACAACTGATATTGATCTCATATTCCGTTGTCTTACCGGGTATCTAGATTACATATATATCAGAGATTCGTGCAGCTAGTTTTCTCTGAGACGTTTTCAGTTTAAAAAGCCACATAGCATGGCTCGGGTTTTGATTATGAAAATATTTGCAAATTTGCAGATGGCGCAACGGACAACGGGACCACGGTATTTCCTGTGTGTGTTCTATTTCATCTCTAGGAAAATATGGTCATTTATGTAAAATGGCCAACGGTGTGGTCGTATATGTGGGGTCCGCGGTTAGAGTCCCTGTGCTAATGAAACATTCAGCATTCCTCAACCAGAAACATTTTAAAAATTCGTTGAACTTTGCAGAATACTAGGCATTTGTATGAATCTGCTGCTGCTGCTGAAGCAGCATTTTTATATCATATTCATTCATTTTTAAATATATGTCATACCGTGGAAGCTCATTATTCTCGGGAGTTACGTTCCGAAAAAATCCCGCGAATATGGAAACCGCGAATATGGAGTAGTATTTTGCATAGGTTTAAATGGGATACGTTCCAAGATTCAAAAAATCTCTGCATTGTATCCAAATAAGTTCTCATCGAGACACTGTAGCGATCGCGCGTTCCGTTGCTCCCTGCTAACTGTGAAGTCGATATCAGAAATTTCGGCGAAACTCTCGCTATCCCGTTGCAAGTGATACTTGCTGTGCAAGTATCGACAACCCAAGCGGTTCACCAGGTGGAACTGCTTATAACCACGATTATTCTAGTGCCAATTGAAACTGGAAATGGAAATAGATTGAGATTCTACGTAAGGCGTGCGACCTCAGACGTTTTGTCCGAGGTCGCGCGCTTATCGCCGGGCATGCAAGCTAGATGTTCGCCAATGTCGTCGACTGATAATGGTCCTAGTCCAAAATCTGCGAGTTGGCAGAAATGGCAGTGTCAGCAACATTCAAGTGACGTGGCAATGACCAACAACCAAGCCAACCAAGAAGCAGCTGAATGGCCCCAGTCATCGACTGGTACGGTAGTGCAACAAGACGAGCAGGACAGCCAGCAGCCAAATCGTGTCCCAGATGCTGATGATGAAGTATCCCCTTACTCTTGGCAAAGGGTCAGGAAAAGAAGAAGAGTCAACGCTACCCCGGAAGACACTAGGGGTAGTCAAAATTTTGCACAGCCCAGAGTACAAAACAGATACGAGGTGCTATCCCAGTTACCGGTATCTAATGAACAAACCGGCGGAATTAATAATGCCAAAGACAACAACCAACGGAAAGAGCCCAGGCCTTCTCCTGTCTTCATATACGGAGTAACCAACTATCAGCAAATGGCGGAACATCTCGCCGCACCAATTAAGGATGCGCAGTATGTAACTAAGACCCTGCCGGGTAACACAATTCAGATTATTGTTGACACCGCAGAAGTGTACAGAAGGCTAATTAAGCAGTTGCAGGAGGATAAAATTATACACCACACGTATCAGATCAGGGGTGAGAGAGCGTATAGGGTTGTTGGTCGGAACCTCCACCCAACCATATCCAATGATGTAATCAAGCAAGAGATTGAGAAGCAAGGCCACACTGTCCGCAATGTAATGAATATTAGACATCGCGTAACGAAAGAGCCACTGCCGCTACACTACACTTCTGAAGGCTTCAGGCGGAGCTGTACATAGCAAACGGAATGATGTCCAGCAACAACCAAGTGTGAACCCTGAGGATTTAAACCAATTCCCAACCCTACCAAATTATATACCCCAAAACCCCAGTCAATCATTCATGCAAAAACCTTTCTCCCAGGTCCTTTCTCAAGATCAAGCAAACGCACATGCTGTGGTTCAGTTAACAGTCTTCATGAATGAACTCAAGGCATTGTTCACGCAACTCGTCAACCAAAACAGCATGAGTCTTTGCATGCTCAGCACGGTCATTAACAAATCTGTGAAGTAATGAACATGAACAACATAAGACTACTGCTCTGGAACGCGAACGGGCTGCTCAACCACCAACTGGAGCTTCAAAACTGCATGCAACGGAACATGATCGACATCGCACTTATTACGGAGACGCATTTTACCAGTAGAACAGTGTTCAAAGTCCCACACTTCAATGTGTACCACACACACCACCCAGACAACAAGGCCCGTAGGGGTGCAGCAATAAGCATAAAAAGCGCAGTAGCACACTACGAGGAAGCGCGCATACAAACTGGCAAAATGCAGGTGATCAGCATTCGAGTTTAAGCTAAACCAATACCATTATCCGTTGCTGCTGTATATTTTCCTCCAAGGCACCCCATCACAACATAATAGGGGGTGACTGGAACGCCAAGAATACTGACTGGGGATCAAGATTAACAACGCCGAAAGGAAGGAACCTGCTAACTGCATTGCGCAGAGAAGGCTGCAAGCATGTCAGTACTGGTGAACCTACCTATTGGCCTGCTGAACCACGCAAAATACCGGATCTGCTAGACTTTTTCATTACGAAAGGTACTGCTTCCAAATACATTCAGATCGAGTCCAGCTCGGAACTGTCGTCAGACCACTCGCTAGTTATCATGACTCTCAGTAACTTCATAATGATCAAGCCTTCCAACCCGGCGCTCACTACAAAGCACACTAACTGGGGTGCTTTTCGCTCCTATATGCAAGAAAACATTGTGTTCAACCATCGGATTAAGGAACCGCGCGAACTAGATAATGCTGCCCAATACATTGTTACCTTGCTCCAAGAAGCGGCGGTACATGCAACGCCGCCGCAAAACGCTAGACCTAGAGATGGGCCTGTGGATGTCCCTCTCTACATACGACAACTAGTTGCTGAAAAGCGCCATGCGCGAAGTAAGTGGCAGAGGTCGCAGAACGAATACAACAGAACTAGATACAATAGGCTAAGGCAGAAACTCCATAGGGAACTCAACGTAATGAAAAACCTCACCTTCGGGCGCTACATCACAACGTTCCACAAGAACGATGGGACCCTATGGCGTGCGACCAAAAAGCTTAAAAGGCCTAAACTGGCAGTCCCTCCCCTGCGCAGTGCAGATGGGACCTGGGCAAAAAGTGACATCCAGAAGGCAACAACATTCGCCGAGCACCTGAAAGAAGTATTCACTCCGCTGACGAATACGTGCACCTCTGACAAGGACATTGAGAACTTCCTCAATGTCTCCTGTCAAATGGACTTGCCTATTAAGCCGTTCACGCCTGGCGAGGTCACGCAAGAGGTAAATAACTTGAACAGACGCAAATCTCCTGGCTACGATCTTATTACAGCGACTATGCTTCGAATGTTTCCAAAGAAAGGGATGCTGTTGCTAACCACCATTTTTAATCGTGTCTTGTGCCTGGGGTACTTCCCGCTCATCTGGAAATTTGCCCAAATCATTATGATCAATATACCTGGCACCAAATGAAACCGGTTCTTACAGGCCCATCAGCTTGCTGCCAATTCTGGGGAAACTACTTGAACGACTGATCTTGACGAGAATTAGACAAAACGTGGAACTGGAAGGGACTATTCCGCAACATCAATTTGGATTTCGAGCTGAATTTTCGACAATCCCACAAACCCACTGAATTGTCAACAAGATAGCCTCGAAGAGAAGCAGCTATGCACAGCTGTTTTCCTAGACGTGTCACAGGCCTTTGACAAAGTCTGGCACACTGGCCTCCTATACAAACTCAAGAAGACGTTACCTACTCCCTTCTACTTGCTGTTGAAATCCTACCTGTCTGGTCGATTCTTTCAAGTCAAGTACAGAACCGAATGCTCTGATGCTTACGAAATAAGGGCGGGCGTCCCACAGGGAAGCGTACTTGGCCCCCTTCTGTACCTACTGTACACCACTGATTTACCGACAACGACCAACACCTTGCTGGCAACATTCGCTGACGATACTGCAATCTTGGCAACGAACTTCGACCCTACAATGGCTTCGCAGTATCTTCAAGCACACTTAAATCTTCTGCAGGATTGGTTTACCAAATGGAAGATCCGGGTTAACCAAAACAAATCAGCCCATGTAACATTCACAACAAGGCGAGCTGTATGCCCCCCAGTTACGATCAACAACAGTTGTATCCCAGTCCATACTGAAGCAAGATACCTAGGCCTCCACTTAGATCAGAAGCTAACCTGGCAGAAACATGTTAAAACTAAGCGCCAGCAGATAAATCTAAAGCTGAGAGATATGTCATGGCTACTAGGCCGCACATCCAGACTAACAGTGGGCAACAGACTTCTAATATACAAGATTATCATCAAGCCCATATGGACTTACGGGATACAACTGTGGGGATGCACGAAGCCCTCTAATGTTAAGATACTGCAAAGAATCCAGTCAAAAATACTGCGGACTATTGTCAATGCGCCCTGGTACGTGTCGAACGTCACCATCCACCGAGACCTCAAGATCCCATTCGTTCGAGATGAGATCGCCAGATTGTCAGCTATCTACAACCAGAGGCTCGCGGGGCATAGTAACCCATTGGTACAGAACCTTGTCAACCCCCCCACTGCCCATCGAAGGCTGAGGAGAATATGGCCAATCGATCTACCAGAATTCTCTTGATGCCGATCAGCTGCCCCTGAGGGAAAGGAGCACCGTCGATGGATGGTTATACTCCACTCATATCGCATACTTGTAACACACCTGCTTATTGCTCCAATTAAGCGAGCATATTGTATGGGAAGCTCAATACATTAAAAAAAGGTATCCAAATACAATATAAGTCGGTTGATATGAAGCGGCTTAAGTCAATTTTTGAGCCTAAATCCCTAAATACTTCATTGGAATACATTAAACCAGAGGTCGGCAACGCGGCGCCCGTGACCGCCACTGCGGCCACCATGAAATTTTAGTGCGCCCTTAAACTGATTTAGGAAGGAAATTCCAATATTGTTCTGTAATGTATATATTTATATAAATGAATGTATGTCTGTCTGTTCGTGTGTATGTATGGAATATTTGCCGCCCGGCAAGAATATTTAATGTATGGCGCCATTTTCACAAAAAACGTTGCCGACCTCTGCATTAAACTGAGGAACTGTTATAGATATGGGTTGCCGACAGTACAGGTTAGGCAGCATGGCGACCACGACTCTTGGATGTGCAAGATTGTAGCGTGTATATCGATTGGTATCTAGGCCATCTTAAAGTATAAAGTAAAAATCGAGCTATAAAACATGGTGTCAGAAGTTTAAAGCGAAGATTCGCAAGATATTGAACCTGAATTTGCGGAAATAAGTGCAGAAGTAGTGAAATCAAAAAACGTGAGGAACCATGTCGAAGCACGAGGCAGACGCTCCTGTTACCCACGAGGATTTCATGGAAATGCTGAAGCAGCAATCCAAACTGATAGAAGTATTGCAGCAAACGCTAGCACTCAATGAGACAAGAATTCAGGCAAAATGTCCAATAATGTGCCATGGCCCACACCATTTGAAGTCCAACACGGTGATCTCCTGGAAAATTTCGATCATTTCCAAAAAAGCTGGTACGATTATGCCGCTGCAACAGGAATGAATGAATGGAGACCCGATGAAGAGCGAAAGAAAGTGCACACTCTGTTCACGGCAATTGGCAACGATGCACTTATGAAGTTCAAAAGATTTGGGCTTAAGGAAGATGACATGGCAAATGTACAAATGGTCCTAGATGCCATTAAACTGAAGTTGCAAGGTACCAAGAACACAATCTATGAAAGGGCAATATTCAACACATGTGCACAGCAAGACGATGAGCCATTCAATGTATATTTAGCGAGAATCGAGAAACTTGTGGAATTCTGTGAGTACCGAGATCTTAAAGACGAGTTTCTAAGAGATAGAATTGTGGTTGGCATCAACAACAAAAACGTCTAGAAGACAATGATGAGAAAGCCACTCCTCACGCTCGCAGAAGCAATCGATATATGCAAAACTGAAGAAATGACTGGAAGCAGATTGAGGAATATGAATGCACTAGAGGATCGCGAAATTAAATAAATCGCGAGGAATAAGTCGAAGCTAACGAAATGCGGATTTTGTGGCTCTAAGCACAAATTTAAAAAGGGAGAATGCAAAGCTTGTGGGAAAGAATGCACGGCGTGTGGCAGAAGAAATCACTTAGCAACAGTTTGCCGAAGACCATGCCCGCCCAAACGCAAAGAGCGAAACCAAGTCCGAGAAGTAGAAGAAGAATCTACCGACTCTGAAAATGAGCAACAGATCTGCGAGATCAATAAGAAGAAGGATTCCAACAAGAAACTTACCATGACCATTGAGGTCAAGCCGGAGGGTAAATGGAGGACAATCCCATGTGAGTTGGATACAGGCGCAGACGTTTGCCTAATTGGATATAACAACCACAAACAATTGGAGCCGAAAATCCTGATGACGTCCACAAAACTGAGAGGCTTTGGAGAAAACGATATCCAGACAAAAGGCTATGTCGACTTAAGATGCCGAAGTAAACAAGGCAAGTACAAACTAATGTGTTATGTAGTCGATATGGATCATAATCTGCTTCTGTCCAGGCGAGCCTGCTTCGCATTGGGATATATTAAAATTTGCAAAATGATCGACGACGATGCAAACCCTGAGGCCATCATCCGGAAATATGAAGATGTCTTTGAAGGAATGGGAAAATTAGAAGGCAAATACGAATTTGAAATCGACAAAGAGATAAAGCCGTCAATACAAACGCCCAGACGCATCCCCATTGACTTCAGAGAAGAGCTCAAGCATGAACTAGAAAACTTGGTGGCCCAAAGTGTAATAACGCCTGTTCAAGAGCACACCGAATGGGTGCACAATATGGTGCTGATAAAGAAGAAGGGCAAACTACGAATATGTATTGACCCTATAAAATTGAACTCGGCACTCAAGAGGCCTCACTTTCAGTTCACCACATTAGAAGGGATTTTGCCAGATTTGAAAGATGCGAAAGTATTCTCAACTGCCGACCCAAAGAAAGGATTTTGTCACATCGAACTGACTAAAGAAAGCAGTAAGTTAACGACGTTCTGGACGCCCTATGGAAGATATAGATGGATGCGTCTACCGTTTGGCGTAACCCCGGCCCCCGAAATCTTCCAACAGCGCATACAACAAATTCTACAAGGTCTGCATGGTGTCAAAGTATTAGCAGACGACATTTTGGTCTTTGGATGTGGAGAAGATAAAGGCACGGCAAGGAAAGACCACAATAACAACTTAGAAGAGTTATTGAAAAGACTGTCTCAACACAACTGCAAGTTGAAAAGATGAAACTTGGACTACCAGAGATTACGTTCTTTGGGCACATAATTAGCAGTGAGGGAGTCAGGGCAGACACGCAGAAAATCGCCGCAATACTAAAGTACCCAACTCCAAGAAACAAGCAAGAATTGCTAAGGTTTATCGGAATGTTCACATACTTGTCAAAGTTCATCAAAGACTCGAGTGCAGAATTATATTGCTTGAGACAACTGTTAATGGAAAACACCGATTGATACTGGGGAACCGAAGAGCACAAGGAATTCCAAAGAGTGAAAGCGGTCCTGCTTAAGGTAATGACCTTAAAATTGTATAAACCAGATGAAGAAATAGTTATGGAGTGTGATGCCAGCCCATTTGGGCTCGGAGCAGTTCTGTACCATGGAAATGAAGTGATAGGCTATGCCTCAAAGGCGCTAACCGACGCGCAAAGAAATTACTCTCAAATCTAGAAAGAACTCACAGCGATCGTGTTCGCATACAAGAAGTTTGAGCAAATACTAGCTGCTAACAGGAAAGTCTCCATCAAAACGGATCATAAGCCCCTCATCAACATCTTCAAAAAGCCCATGGCCGAGATTCCAAAGAGACTACAACGACTACTATTAAACCTGTCCAGACATAACTTACAACTAGAATTCATAAATGGAAAGTCGAACGTTGTAGCAGACGCACTATCAAGAGCACCTCTAGTCGAACAAGATGCCGAACTAATATACAAAATCGAAAGGTACAATAGAAACAAAGAACTAGCAATATCAGCAGAACGACTAAGAGAAATAGAATCAGAAACAGCAAAGGATCAGACACTATTCAAAATCAAGGAATACATCAGAGACGGTTGGCCAAACTTCCACAAACTCAACGAGGAAGAGAAGATAATTTACAACGCAAAGAGCGAGCTGTCGATACATAATACCTTATTGTACAAATCAGACAAATTGGTGATATCGAAATTGTTGCGACCGAAAATGCTGTCTTTACTACACAAAAGCCACTCAGAAATAGAAGCAACATTGAGTTTGGCTAGACAGAACATCTTCTGGCCAAAGATGAGCACATACATTTCAAACGAGGTCAACCGATGCACAGCTTGCCAAACATTCAAAGCAAACCAGGCAAATCCACCGATGCAAAGCCACGACAGCCCGGAACTTCCGTTCCAATATGTCTCATTAGACGTGATGCAGATAACGCAAAACGGTAAAATGAGGAGCTATCTGATCACAGTCGACCAGTATTCCGATTTTGTAGAAGTCGACCTCCTCAAGGACTTAACTCCCGCGAGCACGATAAACGCTTGCATGAAGAACTTCAGCCGTTTCGGGATACCGAACAGACACGGATAACGGAACAAATTTTAAAGGCAGCGAGTT
Source organism: Labidoglobus nevermanni (assembly GCA_025447835.1). Classification (NCBI taxonomy): domain Eukaryota; kingdom Metazoa; phylum Arthropoda; class Insecta; order Coleoptera; family Staphylinidae; genus Labidoglobus; species Labidoglobus nevermanni. The sequence continues at coordinate 8,631 of JAOEHK010008433.1, forward strand.
CAAACACTTTGCGAAGAGATAGGACATCGAACACACGACGTCGTCACCCAATCACCAACAAGGGAACGGGAAGGCAGAGTCCACCGTCAAAGTCATCAAGAACCGACTTCAAAGGGGAGACCTTTTACCTGGCCCTACCTCACCAGAGGAACACACCACACAAGTCAGGCTACAGTCCGTCGCAAAAGCTTATCCTTATAATTCTTACATTCTAAGCACCCTTGATATCTTGATAGTATAGTTATACTTGCGCATAGATCTGGACGTGTGCCCAACATGGCATACATAGTACATCCGATCATGCTTCTACATTTAGCTTCCAAAACTGAGCTGTCAGACATATCTTGTTTCAAAGCACTACAATCTATGTTACTTTCCATTGGAGTGCTCACTGGGTTACAATCTTGCATAGAGAATTTTCTAAGAAAATTTTCAAGATAATACCTCTGATTCAAAACAATTTCATTATTTTCTAGGTCCTGGCGCACTATGATTCCTAGTTAGTTACACATTAATCCCAAATCCTTCATTTTTTCGTTTAAGAAGGCACTACACACATCCATTTGGTGAATTGGCCACGAATTTTGGACGGCCAACGCAATCATAACTCTTACAGTATTCAAGCGTACTACTGGAGAGTATATCTCACTAAAATATCCAACATCTTGTTTGAATCCTCTAGCCACCAATCTACACTTAAATTGTGCAATATTCCCTTCCACATCACGCTTTATCGCAAACACCCACTTACTAGCAATTACATTCCTAATGTTATCAATTCTCTTCACCACTTCCCAGGTCTCTGCTTTCATTGCACGCTGCCACTCGCTCACATGTTCACTACGCTGAGCTTCCTCAAGACATTTGGGCTCGGAGTCATCTACGCTGAAGTATACGGTCTCGTAGTCCTCCAAGTAACTGGGTGGTTGTGCTGCTCTACGTGGACGTCCTTCATGCAGCTCGGTCGTATCATCCTCCACGGCTGGTTCTTCCTGTGGTTCAACATTGGCAGACACCTGGACACCATTATCTTCCGGCATTTCATCAATATCGGCGGATTTCTCTTCTCCCCATGTTTCGGACTCGTCCTCCTCGTCTTCGACGATCTCTAGAGTTATTGTCTCCTGCGCATCCTCCTGCATTTTACATTCATTAAATGCAACATCTCTGCTGACTATCACTTCATCATATAGATGTCAGGCATATAGATGCGATAACCCTTTGTTTTTTCCGAGTAACCAACAAAGATTCCCTCACGAGTTTTGTAATCTAATTTCTGCCTCTTCTCTTTAGGGATGTGAACCCATACCTTCTGTCCGAAGAAACCCTTGATCAGACTCAAAGTGTACTTGTTTCCTGACCAAACTTGGTACGATGCTTTGCCCTTTTGTGGACTCGGCCCTGTCCGGTTAAGCAAATATTCCGCAGTATTTACCGCCTCGGCCCAGAGCTTCTTCGGGAAGTAATCTTCTGCCAGAAATGACCTTACGGCCTCCACAATTGTTCTGAAGTCTCTTTCTGCTCTCCCATTCTGCTGCGGGCTATATGGGGCCGATGTGTCATGTCTAATGCCATACTTATTTAGTATTCTATTCATTGATTCGTTCACAAACTCCCGACCATTATCGCTTCTCACTGTTTTGACGAACTTCCCTTTCTGGGTACGAACACTTCTGATGAAAGTTTCAAGATGGCCAACAACTCGGATTTCCTCGGATTTACTTGCCATTGGTACCACTGTTCTATATCCAGAATAATCATCTTTGATAAGCAGCAGATACCTGGACCCCCGGAAAGATTCCTGCTCCATTGGTCTGCACACGTCTATGTGCAGCAGCTCACCAATATCACTGGCTCTTGAATCACTTCCTTTGAATGGCTCATGGTGATGTTTACCCTTCAGGCAAGACTCACAGCTCTCATGGATCTCAGAACAGGCTACACCTGCTGAGTTTAAGAAGTTCTTGACCTGCTGGAAGTTTTGGTGGCCCAACGCCTTGCGCCACCACTTAAGGTCGTTTGCATCGGCCAGTGCATAACACTCTTCACGAGAAGCTTCAATCAATTTAAAATTCACCTGGAAAAGTTTTCCTTTGCGTGTCGCTGTTGCGAACACCTGTTTATTCTTTGCAAACTTGGCTTCTCGTGAGTTCGACTGCATTGTATATCACTTATCCAGAGTGCAACCTTGAGACAGTAAGTTCACCAGAAGGGCAGGGACGTGCAGTACCACATTGATGTACTTCTTCCCATCGTATGATTGAAGTCGAACGTTACCACTCCCTGATACGTCTACCATTGAGCCATCGCCAATCTTCACTTTCTTTGACAAATCCAATGGGGAATAGTCGGAAAACATCTGTCGATCACGGCACATGTGCTGTGATGCTCCGCTATCCAAAAACCACATAACACTCTCATTCTCACTCGTAGATGCTACTAAGGCTGATTTTGATGCGGGCTTTCTAGAGGATCCACTTTATTTCTGCATGTTTTTGAATGCATAACAATCCTTCTTCTTGTGGCCTCTCTTTTTACAATAAAAGCATTCCACGCATCGCTTTCCAGAAAACTTAGCAGTGTTATCTTTACTTTGTGATACCAAAGCAACATTTGGTGGGTCAGCGCTCTTTTCTCGGTCTTCCTCAATTAGGAGGCGAGCAATCAAATTCTCAACGGTCTTATCAGCCTGCGGAACACTGTCCCATGCTGATGAGAAATGATGGAAGTTCACTGGAAGTGCCATAATTATCTTGGTCATGGCCATTGAGTCCGGCACCAATTCATTATGTTGCTTTATTTGACTAACAACATTTAACAATTTTGTAGTATACTCCCCTACACTACCCCTGAACTTCTTGTTATAGAACTTCTCAAACAAGAGGTGCACATTCACCTCAGACTTTCGTTCAAAGACTGACTCGAGCTTAAGCCACATGGCCTGTGCGGTTTCACATTCTTGGATATATTGAATGCACGCATCCTCCATCCTAGTCACTAGGAGGTCTTGAGCTTTTGCGTCTTTTCTCATCCAACTGTCCAATGCCTCTCCTGCCGCCACGGGTTTCACATCTTCCCCGTAGACAACTTGTTTCAAACCTTTTGCTTTTAACGCAATCGTCGTCTGAAACTTCCATGTAGACCAATTGTCGTTATTCAGTTTTGTGAGTTTTGTGTTCCTAACCGATCCAAACGATTTAGTGGAACCAGCTCTAACGAACAACGGAATCCCGCGCGATTTTGATAACCTCAAACTTCGCGCTGACTCGAAACAGTCTAAAGACCACACCGTTAAAGAGCAAGAGTCTTATCACACCTTCTAGCGTAACCACGCTCTGGTACCATGTAGAGAATAATTGTGGATTACAACTAGAGCTTTTGCATTACACAAAAGAGAGAATGAATAAATTTATTTGATACGATAGTGCCGTTGTATTGCAGTATTTGCCAATTTTTGAAGCGGACGGTCTCTTCGCGCTTGCTCTATGTTTCTACAAAAAGGGCGCAGCCGATATTGTTGCGGTCGACGTAGCTATGCACTAGGTATTTCCGTGACGGAAAACTGCTGATGTTGGCGTAGATGACCTTAAGAATCTTTAGGTTGTGAGTGCGGCAACTTGTGTGGTGCCCTCCTTCGGGAATGTAGGGGAGATGTGATCTGCCGCCACGAGGTCAAACATCAGCACATACATCCGGTTCCCCGAAAATACCACTTTCGTGTCGACCTCAAATCTAGCCAGGAAGCGTTTCCGCATTTGCAGGAGGAGCGTCTCTCTATTGATACTTATCTGATGATCGTTTAGTGCTGTGTTAATTGAATCCACAATGTAGTCGTGAATGGTCACAGGTTTATGTAGCCTACTGGTAGCAGTTAGTTCCGCTGGCATCTCATCGGATCTCTTATTCACATTTCTTATCGTGTTATTTGGAATGCCTGGTATTTGAGTTGAAGGCCGGCGGGGGCACTTTACTGACCAAGCTTCATGCCCTTCTTCGTTGCAAGCTGTACATTTTTGGGGTATTTTTTTTAAGAGATTGAAGGCAAATGCACAAATGCACGGTAATAACCCGCTGATGGGAAATCCATGTGTGGGGCTG
>JAOEHK010008444.1:0-12727 GCA_025447835.1 Labidoglobus nevermanni
GTGTCGGTGGTTCGATTCCTTGCCACGGAATTTTTTTTCTGAGTATTATAAGATCAAAACTCTAAAAATTAGGAAGTTCATATGTTGTTTGATTGAAATTCCGGAAATTTGCCATGAAAAATGAATGGTTAGGGAGGTTAGGAATTACAGGGAACTGTAATGATTAACGGACACGTGATGCTTGATAGCAGAGAATGTTAAATTAATTTATTCATCCAGAAATTTATACTTCTTGGGACTTAAAGAAACAATTTGCAATTATGCACTTGCTTTCATCATGGTTGTGAGGCGGTTCTATTCCTTGCCACGATTTTTTTCTGAGTATTATAAGATCAAAACTCTAAAAATTAGGAAGTACATATGTTGATTGATTGAAATTGAGGAAATTTTCCATGAAAAATGAATGGTTAAGGAGGTTAGAAATTGTAGGGAGCTGTAATGATTAACGGACGCGCGATGCTTCACAGCAGGGAATATTGATTTAATTTTTTCATCCAGAAATTTATATTTCTTGGGACTTGAAGAAACAATTTGCAATTATGCACTTGTTTTCGCTATGGTAGTGTCGGTGGTTCGATTCCTAGCTACGGAATTTTTTTCTGAGTGTTATAAGATCAAAATTTTAAGAATTAGGAAGTACATATGTTGATTGATTGAAATTCCGGAAATTTGCCATGAAAAATGAATGGTTAAGGAGGTTAGGAATTGCAGGGAGCTGTAATGATTAACGGACGCGTGAAGCCATCACCTTTGCGATCTCAGTTAGAAGGGCTCTGCCTTGGAATGCATTCGGCCTTGTTTTGCTCTGCGCGGCTCATTTTTCTCTTGTTTTGTAAACTTCATCGAGTGCTTGCGAGCTTCCAAAGTCTTTAGACGTGATAAATGAGTGCTGAATTTTAAGTATATGTCGAAAATTATAATGTTTACGTCGCGGCGTTGCGCAAAAAAGTCCATTAATCACAATGTTTGGACGGTGGAGCAATTTAAACAATCGCACTGACATGGGAATCTTGCGCGAAAGTAAATCCGCTTTTTGCCTAAATGCATCCACTATATTACACGAATAAAAGTTCGGTTCGCGCCTGAATTGATAACGAAGACAATGATGATTATGATGACTTATTGTGTCTCAAGCGTCAGCAGTCGCCGGAGCATTTAACAATGCAACAATTGACAAACGAATGCGTCTGGTTGCGTCTGCAAAATGGCAACATCGCATCTGCTGATTGGCGCCGAATTGGACAAATTTGCAGCAAATTGCATTCGCGCCGGAAATTGAGTTATTAAATTGGGCACTCGCTATGCATAATTCCAATTTGAATGCGTGTGTCGCAGCTTTACATTTCTTTCCCCATTATCAATCGCTCAGTTATAATTAACCTGGCACGACTGGAAGCTGCAGTTGCCTGTAATTGAAATGACTTTCGAGTTTCGAAATGCATTCGTAAACTGCGATGAATAAAGCACGAAAATCGAGCGCAAGGCGGAAGAATAGGAAATGAAAAGCGAGTATTTACATTGGGCCGCTATTAATATTGATTATGGACGGGGGAAAACAGACGTCGGAGTGGATGTTTGAGTGCGCCTCCATTATCAATCGATGACACACGTCGCGTATTATCAGGCGATCCAATCGCAGCAAGCTGATAAATAATTGTACAAGTATTCCGTTTTAATATCGCCTCCCAAGGTGCGCACCAGAATCCGCATCATAATCACAAATTACAGGAATCTATGCAGCACTTTTCACGGAAACAATTACTCGCGCAGTGATGGCATTCGAAGAAACTCCGAGGAGATGTGAAGAGACGTTTACGAGTCATTAAATGCAAGTTGAAGCCAGTTGCATAATAAAGCCACCCCCCACCAAGCGAAATCTGATAAGAAGTGCGCATTAGTCGCTGGTCGTTGAACCTCCTAATCGTTGACATTGAATAAAGCTTTCAACGAGCCAATTAAATGGAATTTAATCGAAATCAAGTCGGTTTACTATTATTGTCTTTATTGGCGGTCGTGATTGCGACGTAAAGCCAAATGGGCAAGTGCAGCAAAGACAAAGAGTGCAAAACGCGATAATCGCAGCGCGATCTCGTGATTGACTTAGGCGGCTCGTCTTCAATTAAGCGCTAATTGCATGTTGGCGTTATCGCCACGCTCGGATCGGCGTAAATCATAACACAGGTGGTGAAGGTGTGTTCACGATCGTGTCGCTGAATTAGGCGCTCATTAAGCGGCGAGTTGATTGCAATTAGGTCGTAATTGAGTTGCAAGTAGATGCCTCGAGATGGCCGAAAAAGCAAACGTGCGTGTTCTTCACTCGTAATTGCATAATTGCGCGCCTCTAATGCCATTAATTAACGATTTGAATAAACGCAGACTCGCGATTTGCTCGACAAATTAAATAATTACGCATTACAGTACGCCTGCCACTTGGCGCTTATCGCATCCTGCCATCCGACGATTTGCTAATTATGATTGCAATGAGAATGATACCTCTTTAGACGCGTAAACAATCAAGCCAACAATGAACGCAGAAACGCTAATCATAGTATTGCGAGGCGAATGATACTCGTTAGACATCTGATAAGCACGCAGGTGTCGAACGAGAGGGCTAATTGAATCAGAAGCTTCGAAATTTTCGTGTGCGCTGTTGACTGAAGCATGGAACCGGAAGCGGAAATGATTAAATTGCGGAGTTTGGAAAGCAGCGCACCCTTCGTGCGCATCAATCGCAGCATAATCAGCATTACAAATGCATTTCGAGCGCAATTAGACGCGAAACAATGCTGAGAAATGTCAACGGATCACTTCCAGATGATTGCAGGGAGATGGCGCTGATGGCTGAAACATTTCGCGAATGCAAACGCAGCCGAGTTTGCCGCGTGATAAGTGTTATCATTAAAAAGTCGTTAGTCGCGACCTCGAAGGGTGCAACGACATTCGCGGCTAAATTGTGCCGAAGACATGGCAACAGCGCGCAGCCTTAGGCTGGACCTCCTATTTCCTTTGATTGGAATCTGCAAGCTGATGATTCGGATGGGTGATGATTGGGCTAGCTGATGGCTGAGAGTGCCACCCTTTGTTTCGTTGTTTTGCGTTGCCTTTCAGTTCGAATGCAATTTTAATGTCGACTTACTTTGCGCATTTGCAGACTGCATTAATGACTTCCGAGCTCGCAGCTCGGATGCCCGCTGCTCCAATCCGCAATTATTGCGTGCAATATCGCGAATTAGCTCGGTTGGGGGTCGGAGGGCGAATGCGATCCGCGGAATGGCATTGGAATTACGCGAAATTGCCTTCACATGCACGCGGACGGTGACCAACGGCGAATTTGCATCGCTATAAATAATATAGAAAAAGCGCTCATGCATTATTCAGGCGCGGCCCTAATGGGATGCAGCGGAGAGCAGCTACAAACGCAAATTAGACGGGATTATGTAATAAGCGATAATTGAAATTAATCATTCAATCAACTTAAAAATGCTCAAAGAAGCACCAAGAACCGCCATCATTAACAACAGCTACACCATTCAAGGTTTCAGTTATGAAACTTCTTCAGACAACTACATCTTAGAATGGCGCAGAATTTTATGGAAAACCAATAGAAAGATAACTAGGTAAGGTAAGGTATAGTATAGAGTTAGCGTTATTGAGAAGTACAACTTCCAGTAACTGGAGCTACGCAATTAGCTTATGAGTCTACATCAAATGTAAGGACAAGAAAGTCTTAGAAATAGAACAAAAACGGGAAACTTCTGAACGGTTTTAGGTGCTTTAAAAAATGCAGAGAGAGGTTTGTGGTGTTTAAAAGAATGCAGAAAGAATGGTAAGGTATAGCTCAGTCGGTCTAGTATAGGGTTAGTATTATTCTGAAATAGAACTTCCAGGAACCTGCAAATTTAACAGCAACTGCGCACTTTTTCATGTGAGCATATGAATCTAAATCATATATAAGAACCAGTAGGTTCCCAATAGGAAGAAAATCTGCTGAAATGTGTGAGTTTCAAAGGTATACAGACAGAAAGCTAAGCTATAGATCGGTAATATAGTATAGGGTAACAGCAGCTACACTTTCCAGTGTGAGTTTATGAATCTACCTGAGTTATAAATACCTGTAAGTCATAGAAAAAATGATAAGGTATAGCTCGGTCGGTACAGGGTTAGTTTTATTCTGAAATAGAATTTCCAGAAATCTGTAAATTTAAACGCAACTACGCACTTTTTCATGTGAGATTAAGAATCTAAATCATATACAACGACCAGTATGTACTAGAATGTCTTAGAATTTTAGTAAAGGCCAATAGAAAGAACACGAACTGAAATGTTTGAGTTTCAAAGGTATAAAGACAGAATGTTAAAGTATAGATCGGTAATATAGTATAGGTAATTGTAATTGAGAAATAGAACGTTCAGGAAGTGGCAAAATGAACAACAGTTACACTTTCCAGTTTATGAATCTACATCTTACATAGTAAGGTATAGATCGGTAGGTGTATTGTGCTAAGAGTGCGCATGAAAATATTCCACTTACGGTGGAATCGAAAGGGATTAGCATGAATCTGGAACACGATCTGCGTTGGTGTCCGAAGCGCGGCGAACAAAGTGGCGAGGAAAAAGCGGCGGCAGCAGCAGCAGTGGTTGGTGAGGCACGACGAACAGACAGGTAAATTATGTGCAGCCTTGTGTAAAGTGTGGCCTTATCGTCTTCCTCCTCAAGTCTGCGGCAAGTCCGCCTGACGCTTGTCATTCGGACGCAGCGGAACGGAAGCGGATATGAACATTTTGTGCCGAACAAAATGCACGCCGCGCATAATCTCGTCGAATTTATACGGCTGGCCGTCCATTTAAGCTGGCGCTAAGCATCCGTGTTTACCATCCAGCCACCGGCAGCTGAGGGCTCGCCGAGGTCAGCTGCGGCGTCTGATAAGGGTAGCTGCTCGCCGGCCGCCCGAATTTGTCGAAATGAATGCAAACGCGCTGCATTCAGCCATGATTAATTAGCGCCACTGGATATCGAATGACATCTGAATCGCGCCAAATTAATGACGCGCACAGAGGGTGGCCAAGGGTGGCCTAGGTAAGATGGCGCAACAATAGCAAATTGCGGCAATCTGCGGCATCCGGAGACGCATGCAAGAATGCGGCAGATTGCTGAGCAGCTGGGGGGTGAGGGGTGGCTGCAGTCGTTTAAAAATGATCCTAGAGACGACGAGATATTGTTTTTGCGGCCTGACGCCGCATCGCCAAAGGAAGAGAAATAGGTATACTTGAAGATGTGATTAATAATCCGGTGATGTTGCTATCAGCGGCGCGCATCTCCGCATGGTGGCGCTGCTTTTTGTTCGGCGCTGGAAAAGCCCACGAAAATACTCGCGATTGCAACGTCGCATCAATCACCGATATTATTATTACAGGCGCATGCAATTAGTGGCTTCATTCTCCAAGATGTTTGTCTTGCCTTACTATTCCATTACAAATTCGCCATTCGTCGTATATATATATATATATTCATGTGTGACGGGGGGCGATAAGCTCGCCGAGTTTACGGCGCGAAAAGCGCGAATGCAGCGCCACAGTGGTCATTACCCGGCAAGGGGTGGCGAAGACGATTGGCGGCGCTGGCATCGCCAGCAGCAGCAGCCGTCAATATCTTTATGCCCTGCCAGTGACACTTCTGCCGCCCCACAAAGCCGTCAATGTGCATACGCCGGCATTCGCCACTGATGCGAGAACCCAATGGGGCATTCAGCCACCCATCCAGCGTCTTCGCTGCGACAAGAAACAGCTGACAATGTGGCAAGCGATAGCGGAAAAGTCGCATTCGAATGGAAATGCAAAGAAAATCGAAAGGCGCTTCCTGATTAGTTATCAATAGCACGCAGGAATACGATAATTTGTTGTTGCATTGTTGTGCTCCAGATTGGTGTCAATATGTCGCGCGCAATTCAAACAATGAGTCATCAGTAATTGGAGCAATTAGCGCAATTATCGACGCTTTTTCTGGGCCATGAATTTCCGATGCGTTTGTTTACACTCATTCATTAGGTAAAGCTAAGATAAGCTGCGCAGCGCAGCGAAATTCTGCAACTTCATCACATGTCATCCGAGTTGATTAAGAAGGCAATGAGGTAATCTCCAGTGGCGTCACATCCGCCATCTGGCTTCAGAAATATGAAAATATCGCGAATCTGCGTTGCAACTTAAGACACCACGACAACATCGAAATGACGCTGCTAATCCTTGCAATTCATCCGCGTTTTTGCAGATTAAGGATGCAAGTGGCAGCTGTCATCAGTCTGCAATTGCTAAGCCTTATATCTTATATAAGATATATATAATCTTATGTCTTTTTATCATCAGATGCGCAAATAAACGCCCAACGGAATGCACTTTGAATCATCCTGATACACCCAGTAGTTCTTGTGAAAAAGCATAAAAACTGCGGCTACGTCATCGTCGATACATGACGATCACAATTCGTCGATGACGTGTCCGCAGTTTTTATGATTTTTCTCAGGAATTTCTGGGTGTATTGGGATGATTCAAAGTTCATTCTGTAGGGCGTTTAATTGCACGTCTGATGATATAAGATTCGTCTCTGAATTTTCTGCCATTGCTAAGCTTTATACCTTATATCTGATACATGAAATCTTATCTCATCAGATGCGCAATTAAACGCCCAACGGGATGCACTTTGAATCATCCTGATACACCCAGTAGTTCTTGCGAAAAAGCATAAAAACTGCGGCCACGTCATCGTCGATACATGACGATCACAATTGGTCGATGACGTGTCCGCAGTTTTTATGACTTTTCTCAGGAATTACTGGGTGTATTGGGATGATTCAAAGTGCATCCTGTAGGGCGTTTAATTACACGTCTGTTGATATAAGATTCGTCTCTGAATTTTCTGCAATTGCTAAGCTTTATACCTTATATCTGATACATGAAATCTTATATCATCAGATGCACAATTAAACGCCCAACTGGATGCACTTTGAATCATCCTGATACACCCAGTAGTTCTTGCGAAAAAGCATAAAAACTGCGGCTACGTCATCGTCGATGCATGACGATGGCAATTCGTCGATGACGTGTCCACAGTTTTTATGGTTTTCCTCAGGAACTACTGGGTGTATTGGGATGATTCAAAGTGCATCCTGTAGGGCGTTTAATTGCACATCTGATGATATAAAATTCGTCTCTGAATTCTGAATGTGCACAATTGAATAGAATTAAAGCGGAAAGGAAGAGGCGATTCGTCAGCGAGTGTGATTTACTTGTTGTTTCCCGTGGCGGCGTGTTCGACATCCACCTACATAAATATGTGCCCTAAGCAGCATCCCCGAGCAGTAAGTGTCGCCACATGTGCTCCGATAAATACACTTTGTTGGCATCGTTAATGCGCGCCTTAAAACGCGCTTAAACAAACATTTCCTCGGCGAAATGAAATGTGCCAACAGATCTCAGTCGCACGAGCCGAGATCTTGGGCCTCCGTCCGTCGTCAGGACGCAGGGTTTGGAAGGAGCTGGAGATGCTGGCGAACAATTCAATCTCACATGGCGACGGTGCGCGCGAAGAAAGGGCGCTTTGTTGCAGCGTCTTGAGACGAATTGATCGGCTGGTGCGTCTTTATGCGTCCCAGCTGTGATTCCGGGTAGGCAGAGCTATTATCCGGTGCACGTTTGGGAGCCGTCGAGAGCGTTTAAAAATTAAAAGACGCTCGCGCATCGACTTAATGCGCACATTTTATGCACATTTTTATGTGCGCTTAAACAATATCGCCGCTCACGTGCACTCGACACCTTTGCACTTCTTTTTCTTGGCGTGCAAGAACACACACGACGTCCGCAGGTGCGACGCCAGAGGATTGCCACATTGTGCAGCATCCTTCCTTATCATCGATTTGATTGCAACAAAATGCCGGATGATATTAGTTGCTGCATAATTATCAAGCGGTGTTCTGAAATTCTATATTTAATGAGGAATTCAACCGACGTTAAAACTTCTTAAAAGTTATCAAAAAGTATGCAACATAGTTAGAAGTGCCCTTTACGAATCACACCAGAGCTTTGAACAATATTATAGAAAAGTTATTTGCAATAATAACTTTAAAAAAACGCTTGATAATTATGCATATCATGAAACATTGGTGGAATTTTTTTTCGTTTTGGGTACATGTCATCTGGAAATTTGACGCTAGATAAGCCACAGATTAGCCACATTCTGTAGCATCCTTCGTTATCATCGATTTGATTACAACAAATTGCCGGATGATATTAATTGGTGCATAATTATCAAGCGGAATTCTGAAATTCGATGTTTAGTGAGGAATTTAACAGACATTAAAACTTCTTAAAAGTCATGAAAAAGTATGCAACTTAGCCAGAAGTGTCCTTTACGAATCATAGCAGAGCTTTGAACAATATTATAAAAAAGTTATTTGCAATAATAACTTTAAAAAAACGCTTGATTATTATGCAAATCATGAAACATTGGTGGAATTTTTTTTTCGTTTTGGGTACATGTCATCTGCAAATTTTACGTTAGATAAGCCACAGATTAGCCACATTCTGTAGCATCCTTCGTTATCATCGATTTGATTCCAACAAATTGCCGTATGATATTAATGGTGCATAATTATCAAGCGGAATTCTGAAATTCGATGTTTAGTGAGGAATTTAACAGACATTAAAACTTTTTATAAGTTATGAAAAAGAATGCCAATTAGGCATAAGTGTCCTTTACGAATGATTGCAGAGCTTGAAACACGATAATAAAGAAGTTATTTAGATTAATAACTGTTTAAGAACGCTTGATAATTAAGCGAATAATTTGTGGAAAACTGTTTCTTTTCTTTCTGTGTATATGTCATCTGCAAATTTAACGCCAGATAAGCCACAAATTTGCACATTATGTAGCATCCTTCCTGATTATCGATTTGATGGCAACTAATTTCCGGATGACATTAAGGGTTGCATAATTATTAGGCGGTACTCTAAAATTCTATATTTAATGAGGATTTTACCACGTATTAAAACTTCTTAAAAGTCATGAAAAATTATGTAAATGAGCTGGAAGTGTCCTATACGAATCATAGCAGAGCTTTGAATAAGATTATAAAAAGTTATTAGGATAATAACTTGATTATAACGCTTGATAATTGTGCAATATTCGCAATATTGGTGGAAACGTGTTCTTTTCGTCCTGTAAACACGTCGTCTGCAATTGCTACGCTAAACTCACCAGAGATTTGCCACACTGGGCAACATCCTTCGTGATTATCGATTTGATTGCAACAAATTGCCGGATGATATCATTTGCATAATTATCAGGCGGTACTCTGAAAGTCTATATTTAATGAGGAGTTTACCACATATTGAAACTTCTTAGAAGTCATGAAAAAGTATCTAAATTAGTTGCAAGTGTCTTATATGAATTATTATAAAGATTATAAAGAAGTTATTGTGATAATAACTGTCGAAGAGCGCTTGATAATTATGTAATTTTCCATACATTGATAAGGAAATGTGTTTTTCGTCCTGGGTATTTGACTCAACATAGATTTGCCACATCTTCGTGATCTTCGATTAATTACTGCCTCCATTTGATTGCAAGAAATTGCAGGATGGTATCAACTGTTGCATATTTATCAGGCGTAACTTTGAAATTGCATGTTTAATAAGAAATTCACTAATTATTATAATTTCTTAAAACTTATGAAAAAGTATGTAAATTAGCTAGAAGTATACTCTACGAATCATAAGAGAGATTTAAAAGAAATTATAAAAAAGTTATTTGGATTAATAACTGTTGAAGAACGCTTGATTATTATGCAAATTGAAACAATGGTGGAAAAGTGGGTTTTCGTCCTGGATATACGTCATCTACAAATTTGACTTATCACAGATTGCCGTATTGTGCAGCATCCTTTTTATCATTGATTAATTATTGCAACAAATTGCAGGATGGTATCACATGTTGCATATTTATCAGGCGTAACTTTGAAATTTCATGTTTAATAAGAAATTCCCTAAACACTATAACTTCTTAAAACTTATGAAAAAATATGTAAATTAGCTAGAAGTATAATCTGCGAATCATAAGAGAGCTTTAAAAGGACGCTTGATAAATATTCAAATCTAACAAGGGAGGAAAAGTGTGTTTTTCGTCCTGGATATATGTCATCTACAAATTTGACTCACCACAGATTGTCACATTGTGCCGCATCCTTCATGATCTTCGATTAATTATTGCATCGATTTTATTGCAACAAATTGCAGGATGGTAACACCTGTTGCATATTTATCAGGCGTAACTTTGAAATTGCATGTTTAATAAGAAATTCACTAATTATTATAACTTCGTAAAACTTATAAAAAAGTATGTAAATTAACTAAAAGTATACTCTGCGAATCATGATAGAGTTTTAAAAGAAATGATAAAAAAGTGATTTGGGTTAATAATTGTTGATGACCGCTTGATAATTTTGCACCAGTTGAAATATTGCTAGTTTTTTCGTCGTGGATACAATCGTCATTGGCATTGGGCCGAAGTTTCCATTCAGCTGACGGCACCTTGTGCAGATTAACGATCTGTGGCAGCTGATAATTACGGCGTTTCCTCCTGCGCACACTCGGACATCACGCAATATGCGGTGCGCTGAGCAAATTAACAATGCATACATATTTGATGATCGTAAAATGGCCAATGTCCAAATGCGCTGCCGTGCGCCATCGAAACGGTTTTGGCTTCAGCGCACGCCACATTTTTCCATCAATAATTAACGCCGGCCTTACAGTTTCCATTCCGAGTTCACCTCCGCCGCCGCCAACGCCGCCAGCGCCGCCGCTTCAAATTAATGGCCGCGCAAACTTCCGACCAAGTGTATGAATAATAAAAAGCGGAAGTTTTATCATTACATCAATTAGCAAGTTCGCTATTGTGATATCGTCGGCGGCTTGTTTAGCTGGCGCCTGTCAAAGTCACAGCCAAGTTTGCTCTCCCAGACGCCCGCCATTATAGACAATATAGACACGAATTGCCCGATTTGAATTTCAGTTTCAGTGCGCAATTCAATTCGCAAACAAAACTGCATTCAATCAAATTGAAATGCTTTTATTGCCGATTGCAGCGAATTGAAATGCGGCGAATCAACGATGAGAGCATCGATTACATGCTTCCAATTGCCGAATGAACAAGTAGAATTACTAAGTAAATCATCAATCAATCCAGACAAATAGCCGCGAGTTAAGTGGGAAAATACCCGGTTTTGGGCATTTTCCGGGAATCATGGTCATCTTTCCATTTGGGATTCGTTGGCCATCAATCTTCAGTAGAAATTCCACATGCTTTTGTTGCAAATTGAGAGTTTGACGTCTGTTTAAATAGGAAAACCTTGCTTAAGTGTGTTATTGGTCATTGGGATGTAATGCGGAAGAAATGTAGTGAGAATGCGAAACGAAACAAAAGGCATTGGGTATCGGAAGCAGGGCGCATAGCGATCTAAGCACCATTTCATAATTAATTAGCCGGCCACATCAAAGCCGGCGGCCCACAAAGCGGATTTGATCCGGTCCCATCTTCGACCGGCAACATGCAATTGAACGCATATTAATATTATTAATTTACGAGCGATCGTTCGCCTTCGCGCACACCGAAAGTAATTACACAATTCATCAATGCATCATTCGCAATTCAATTAGCCGGACGGCTAATTTATGACGAAGATATCATTGTTAATGGTCGGAGGATGATTGCGGCCAGATGCTGGAAATCTGAAAGCTGGATGACCACCTACTTTTAATTAAGCAATTAACGCATGCAATTAATTCATTTCGAAGCTTTGGCGGCAATAATGATGTGGAATGATGTTGAATTGGCTTGATTAGGTCGGGAGGAAGGGCGCAGATGATGGAGACGGCTAAATTTAGCAGCGTCTCGAATCGAACGTCTTGGGGATGCGCGCAGTCAACAAGTAAGCTTAATTTACATTTTAACTTCGCCGCCACCCTTCCACATGCGGCGAGCCAACGAATATTCATATTTATCTCTGGCTCACAATAACACGCATCGCTCATCAGGGCTAAGAATAGCGAAGAAGTCGCTCGCGCCTTAGATGCATGCACTTTCCCGATTGTTTACCCTGCTTTTCACATTCGACGCCAATTATATTGCTGCTGATGCCCACATTTCCGCACATTCATATTTGATCATTGTTTAATGTATATCAAACGTGTAATTGGTATTTATTCAATTTGGAATCAAATCAGTGAAGGAAATTCAATTTGTAATCAAATTATAGCAAAAGTTTAATTATCAGGCGTTTATAAATGAAATTCGCGAGGTTTTTGAAGATTATTTACTATGAAAAAAGACTTACCTAATATCACAAATATATATATGAGTGTACACTTGTATCTTTATTGGAAGAATGTTGCATTTATTAATTTTTGATATTCGGAAAGTTTTTATTAAAATAATACACATTAAAGCAGAGGTCGGCAACGTTTTTTATGAAAAGGGCGCTATACTACATGAAAAATTCTTGGCGGGCGCCAAATATTCCAAACATACACACAGAACAACACACGACAGGCAGGGCATTCATTTTAAGCGAATTTTGCGCTCCAACTAAATGAAATTACGGCTCAAATGTTAGCGAAATTTTCAAATCGTCAAATGAAACCAAATCATAATGTGGATAGAAAAGAGGAAAAAGCACTG
>JAOEHK010008455.1:0-32535 GCA_025447835.1 Labidoglobus nevermanni
AGCATTGATACGCCCATCACGCTCACGTAACTTTTAATGATCCAGTTGGCTATCTGTTGACAGAATACTGATTTATTTATTAGCCTTCGTGCTAAATTCTTCCCTGCATTCCTTCGTCTTTGATACTTTTAGTGAAGAGCTTTCTGCTGCCTTGAATTATTGAACTCATAGTGCAAACAAACATAGCCGTAGCTATGTAGTGACATGAGAAATAACTAAATTATATATCAAATACACGTGTTAAATTCTCAATTACAAATACCAGTCTTTGGTTCTCTTGGTTCTTTGCCGCTACTTTCCTGCACTGGGATCCAGGCGAACAAAGTAAACTTTCCGATTTCAAGATCTTAAATATCGGAATGATTAAAGGATTCGAGACGTTTGGCGAAAACGTCGTTGGAATAATAATTCTTCGCTCTGGCGAACAATTCTCGCCTCTTGCTGCTTTCGATTCGCGATTTTTTGTTTACGCACCAAAGGCGTCCAGAAATCGTAAAAGAAAACTAGTCCATTGAGTAGCGCCAATAATGGCAATTGAATTCTGCTGGCTTCCTAGCGCATGTGGAAAACGAGGAAGATTTGACAGACAAAGAAACGAAAGGCGAATCGGGAAATCGACGTCAATGCACGTCAGGCAATTGTTCTGCATCATTGCGTCTTTGAGAAAACATCGCAGCGGAGTGAAAAGAATTGGAATTTATTGTGCGAGCCAAATCCCTGAATGGCGCTCTTTCGCTGAAATTAATTATTACTTCATTAATACCATCAACATGCAATTCACCAAATGCGTTATCGCAATTTTTTGCCCATTTTTATTCATTCACTGCAGTAATTGACAGTTTTGGGTTGCTCTGCAAAGACCCGACCCTCATTCAATTACGAATGCTTCCACATGCACAGCGTAATTGCATTCATAAGCTGCATTAATAAGCAGCCTAGGTGATGATTGCATGGACAATTGTATTGCAAATGCGAATTCAACGGATACCAGAGTGCGTGAATTAATGAAAGTGATATCCAGTTGCATAGCTGCGTTCATCCAAAACTGGACAAATTGTTTGCCCCTTGATTAGTTCTAGAGTACCTACAAAGAGTGGTAAAGCGACGAAAATCACTGACAATTTGTTAAACCCGCAGTCTCAGGACCACACTAAATTCATCTCCTATTCCCAACACCCAGGTGTGATAAAATGTAGTTCTTCTTTCTTCTTTTATACGCGAATCACTTTGTTCCTGTTTTAACTTTAACTTTTAAAGTAGTTTGAACCAATTTCATGAACAAATTTTCAGTAGAGAAGATTTAATATATATGTTATACAGAGAATAATTTCTACTTGGCTGGGAATCGAACCCACTACATTGGTGTGGTGACTCTCGACGTTAGCACTACACCAAATCCTACCTGTTCAAGAACAAGATAAATAAGCCTCTTATGCGGCCAAATTTCTGATTGTTCTCCTTTGGATCGAGAAATGCTTAATAGAAGTTTGCTAATATTTCAAGAATATGACAAGATTCTGAATAATAGTATCATTATCGTTATCCTCTTGAATTACCTGGAATAAACTGTATTTGTTTCTGTGTCTTCAATGCTGGAATGTAATGACTCGTCTCAGTTTTATTTGCTGTAATTTAGATTTAATTCCAAATGCTGACTGCATTTGATTCGATTGTGAACTCTCGATTCGCGTGACTCAATCGAATTGCGATCGTGTGCAGCGAACTCGAACAAGAATCCATTGCCATTTATTTTCTATTTTATTGCGCATAAAATGTATGATTTACGAATAAAAGAAATCGGAAAAGCGCGGTCTAGGAAGAACCCTGCGGACTAAGTTGCTGGAGGACAGCGAGGAAGGGTTGCTGTTGCTATTGCAAATCCTTGCTGCTTGCAGTTTCGTAAGCTCTATGAATTTGTATAAATACCAAGGAAGAATAGAACAGCTTACTACAGCAAAGAAATTTCACATCGGAAAGAGAGGAAGCCCAATCAGGAAATCCAGATGTGGGAATAAGCTCGCGTTGCGCTGCTTCGCCAAGATTTACTGCCCACATTAAACAGGATCCGCTGTTTGTGCGACTTGGTCCTGTCGCTATCGTACGATTAGAGCACTCTTCTTCCTTCGGCTTCATTCATTTTTCATATACGAGATCCTCCAGCGGCGCAGTATTCATTCCTTCATTCCTGCAAGCTGTGCTTATTCGCTCCAGACCTTATGTTTCTGCGGTCTCAACATTTCTCTTAGAGCACTCTTCACTTTGTGCGGATTTGTTAATACTTAACGTAAGTACTGATCGCATCTTCTTACTTTCCAGTTCATTTGCTCACAGGCTTGCCCAAAAACTGTTGCAAGACTTTAGTCCATTTAAGCAGGTAGGATTCAGTAGGATTATAATTTACTCCAATGCATAAAGCAAATTCAACGACTTCAGTAAATTCATTAAAAATGTTACATTGTCAGCATATATTCATTGTTATAGTGTGCAAAGTTGAAACATGAATAAGTCAAGCATGGGAAATAAAGTATGTTCTGTCAATTCTAAGAAGTTAATGATTACACATTGATTATTGACGCATTGAGCTTACATTTATCTGTTTGTCTAAGAAATTCCTTTTCGTAATATCAGTCAATATTACCAATATTACACATATTAAAAGTGGGAATAATCCAAATGAAATGAGCTGAATATTAATTTGAATTTTTGGCGTTCAATGCAAAGTGGTTTTGCTATTGGTAGGAGCGAAGAGTTCTAAAATATTGAAATGAGGAAAGAAAAGCTGTCATGAACAAATAATGATGAAAGAATGCAAGAATGCTCGACATTTAACTTGGGGCATTGGAAGATGATGTGAGGGTGGCCGAAATAATTGAAATTTCAATTGGATTCTTGCATATTTATGAAACTTCCAATAGCAATTAATCATTCCAAGTGCAATATTTCGTGGGGCGTCTTGCGTTTCGATGTCAAGAACTTAATCGTACTGCAGTGTGGTAATTAATTACCACGATAGCTGCAGAAACATGCTGGAATTAATGAAGGATATTAAAGCATGTTTTTACTGCGTCGAAAATGGTGCGTTCTCGCTTTATATTGTTTCATACCAACAACTGTTGCAATCGTAAGCGGTTATGAGCCAACATATGTGTCACGCATCTTCAAGCCATATGGAATCCCATCGCTAATAAGCGCGTTGAACCGCACGAATGCCTGTTATCTTTGCCAACTTTATGCCACGAACGCCGTTACAAGGACAATTGAGTCGAGCGACTAATTGCCTTCGCTTTTATAGCTCATATGCGGAGCATTTCATTGTTTCCGAATGTCTTGGACAAAGGACTCGTAAGACGACGCTAAATAATTGCTGATTCTATTCGTTATCATGGGAGGTTCAAAAAACTAACACCATACCAAAATAATAAATATTCTAGTCAAACTTCTCTCGCCAGTTTCACACTTGGAAAGCCGCAGATCTATCCGAACATTAACCGACTTTGAAAACCGAATCTGGTTACGCCTGTTGAAGCAATGAGGCTAAACTATTGCCACCGCTGGTTTCACAAGGGCTCACATATGCAAGGATGCTTCAGTCCAAGCTTGAGGCCAGAGGTTCGTGATGCAGGATGCTAAACTGGGACCACAATTCATGTGTGCTTTGATACATGAATGCCTCATGCATTTACAATGAATTTCAGAATAAATTTCCCTTGGGTTAGTGATCCACTGATCACCATTATAAATTATCCATAGTTATACACTCATATTAAAAATATCTAAAATATCTCAAATTTACCTGAACTTTAAAAGTATTACATAGTACGCATTCTATATGCAAGTCTAAATGTACACGAAAAGTTTCTGTCAGGGCAGGGAAGTAGATTAAATGCAAAGCCAAGAATAAAAGGTGTTTCGAAGATAAATGACGGTGTAAAGCGCGTTTGCGACGTCTGAGAAGGGGTCGAAAACCTGAAAGGACAGTAAATTATGTTCTCAATTAAATGCTGTTAATTTGCGAAGTCATGATTGCACATAAGTCACAATACACATCGTAAGAAATAAGTGAAAGTTAAAAATGCAAATGCAAAAATGTTCTTAAATTATTTTCATCCCAAATAAGATATTGCGATAGAATTCAGTTTGACTTGGAATAATCACTACAGGAGGTGAATATTAATTAGAATTCCAACGTCCCTGTGCGAATAAACAATCGTTTGCATTTGTATTAAGACGAGGGTGTCGTTATCAATAAAATGCAGCAACTGTAACACAATAGACCTTAGTATTATCCGCAACTTGGGTCTACTTGTGCATTTTGAGTATTGAGGGAGTAAACAACTTGATTGCAAATTAGTACAACAAATAGTGGCTTTGTTGTCCTCGTCGTTAAGCCATGCACTTTTCGTGCATACTTGTTAAATATTTATAAACGCAAATGCTGTTCAACAGGACAAAAGCTTTTAATTTTCGCAGCAATATGAAGCATTTTATTGCCATCATTCTGCTTTCATTGTTTATATCCTCGTACTGCTGCTCCTTTGATGAATAACTTATGCTAAATCTCTAGACTGCCTGATTGTTCTACAGATTGTTCGCTGAAATAATTTTCTACTTTACATTTGATCATTTCACCATCACTGGTCACTGCAGCTGGTTATCACTGACTTTTACAGTGATTATAATCTGCGCTATGCATATTTAACAATTGCTTTGAAGCCGGAATTCTCACCCGGATACACTGATTTCTTCCTCTGATCCTTGGCTTTTCTATGATCATCCTGCATCCTGCATCACGATTGATCCTCCATGAAATTATTCAGACTTGGATCTTTGGCGGAAAACTAGGGAAATTGATTTAAGGATTCGTATTTGCCAGTAATTTGTAGAGGAAAATTTCCTCGCGTTTCAATTCTTCTCAAGCTTAGCCGGTAAAATATCTACGAGATTTAGAACTTTCTCCAACTTTCCGCTTTGTTGTCAAGTGCCTACTTTCGCACTTCAGTCGAGGAGTTCTTCTAAATAAAGGCTGTTTCATAAAACTACCTTCAACTGATGACTATCTTTAATTGGTGTTCTGGTTGCAGGATGGTGAACGAGGATACCTGGAAGGATTGGCCTCACGGTATGCCGATTTATTTAACACGCATTACGGCGACGTCCTCAGCTATTTGGAAGATTTGCGACGGCGAGATTGGCTAGAAATGCTGCCGAAGGAGCGAATTACTGCGACACCAAGTACACCACCGGGCAATTACACCCCAATTACCGGCTGTCCACCTACGATATCCTCTGGTCTGCCTTCGTCGCAATCGCAGCCCATTTATGTGCCCGGCAAATATTTGGCAAGAACATCCAATTGCAGTTATTTTCGGCGATATTCATCGTATCGTCTTGCAGCCATCAAGTTGTCTCAGCGACAAGGAGGAAGATGAAATTTACGGATTTGGGTATGGAGTCTACGGCGCCCAAATGGCTCGTCAGCAACAACAAAGGATGTTGAATGCACAGCAAACAACCACTGCCACTAGTCAGCAACCATTATTGATGCAACATCAACAAAACTACCAAACGTAAGTTTGCGAGGACATCGTAAATTTGAAGAACATGGATTTTCAGAAAGAATTGCTCGGAAAAGCAAACGTGCATAAATGTGGATAAAGTACTGCTTGCTATATTTTGCAACATAATATTGCAATCCCACGGCAGTAAATATGAGCTTAGAGTTTTCACAAATATGAAGAGGAAATAATTCAAACGACGATATTTTTCCTGGAGTTTCCAGCACCTGAAAATTTTGTTACGACTTTATCTCACGAAAACATAAAATGCAGTACATTATCTAGTAGTTATAGTAACAAAAAGAGGGTGAATATCTTATTTATCAAAGAGGTAGAAGGAAAATAGTCATGAGTGCAACATATCCATTTGTTTGAGCCTGAACTGTCATATTTACCATGATAATAACTACTGAAATTCCATGTAATTCGCTGACATACTTCAAGTACTAGTTATGACCGCAATTGCCAGTTTATTTCATACCAAAAGCTGCGAATTAATACTTTCAATCTGTAGTACTACTGCAGGTGAAATGATTTTCATATTAAATTTATACCACCCAGATTTAATTGCAAGTAATAATTTAGTCGCAGAGCCGCTTAACGGAGAATTAATTGAATGAAATATTATTAAAGGAATGGATTTCCTTCATTCCCATCATATTATAATAGCTTTCGTTTGAAATATCTGCATTGGACTGCAACAAATTACTTCTCAATAAGGACGCGTTCCGTTATAGTAACGACATCAAATTGGCTTCATCAAACTAGCGCAATTACTACTAAATATATTGAAGTTGCAATCACGTGTAATGTGCGAACAAATATTTTCTTTTCCCACACTTGGTGCGATGGAAAATGATCTCCTTGGGGAAACCCGGTTGTGTCTGAGATCATAGTTAAGATTCGAATCAAAAATATAAACGTAAATTCATTATCAGATAGTTTTAATTCAATTTAATCGCCAATTTTGAAGATTCTTTCTTTTTGCGCTTCAAGAAAAAAGTTTCAGTTTTAATTGGAATCACAGTCGCCATCTAGCCTAAAACCAGTGAACTCCTTCAGGGAGTAGATTTAGAATAGAGGGAGAATGGAATGTGGTTGACCTACTTCCGCTCTTATTGCGCTTTTATGTAACAGATTGTAATTTATAGCCCTGGGAAAAATTAAATAGGAATGCGTTTCACCCACTTCCGTTGTATTTTGCTCCCCGACTGCTTCAAAGGAACGTTCAACTTTGAAACATAATATTAAGAGAACTATAAGGGCTCTAACTATGATTTGAAACGCTTATGAAAGCACATTTGATCTTCTATCTGTCATTTCAAAATGAATTAATTTGTTAAATTATTGTGAGAGATAATTTCAAAATTATTCCAATTTCATATTTCTAAAGAATTTCAATCTGTAATTCTGTAATGTTGATTGGCATTTCCTTCTCGATTTCATGCATTGCAGAGCAAATTGCTGTACTAAGTTACCAACACTTGTGACCACTTCCTGGATACATCCCGATGGCTTCTCGATGATAATCCAATTAATCCAATGCCTGTGCTCTAATTTCCAATTCAGCAGCGACGATTATTGGCATATCCGATAGCTGAGTATTAAGGATTCTATAACTAAACAATAAATTTCAAATTTTCAGTGAATGAGTTATAGTATAGAAGTGTTATATTAGTGAAGAATGCCAAATATGCTATAAAAACGACAAACTTCGATTATATTTTATTATGAAAAAGTTTCTGGAAAGTTCAATACTAACAGCATTGAGTTTTATTCTTAATCCATCCACTTCTAGAGAGAAATATCGTTAGCTCAGTATTTTTATAAAATGCATTATCAACCCTTGGCAATTGTTACTAATCCAGTTGACATTACAAATTTAGAATGCTGAAACTAATGAACTTACTTCGTTGCAGATGTCTTAGTCCACGCTCAGCTTATTTCTACGAGTTTCCCCCGAATGGTGCGTACTTATCAACATCCTACTACTACTACTACAGTTTATAGCTTTTCCACTGTCCCAACAACTAAATATTAAGGACGAATATTGTGGAGAGTATAGAATTTAGCAATTTACGATAATTTGCCATTTGATCGCCATTTGATATTCTAGCGAACCCTCAAAGTTTGGCAAATAGCGAAAACAGAATTGAGTCCATCAAGTCCTGCTTTGTGCCCGATAATGAACTCCTGAAACAAATATATGAGGGAAAACTGGCACCATTTCAATCGCAATGGTTTTCGTTGGGGACAATGCGAATTTGTGCAAGGGTGCTGTGACTCCTCCGATTTTTAGGCACCAATTTGCGCCTTCCTGCCATCAATTAATTATCGCACGCATCATTGAGGCACTAATGATTTTAATTGCGCATTTTTAGTAGAATTGCAATTAAAATGAACGAATTGATCACTTGTTGGCAACGCCGAAGACTTTTTGCGCGCAGGGGATGGCGACTAACGACTTCTTTTCGCAACTGTGTTCTCCAGCAATTTACAACCGATGGCCACATTATTGATAGCTTTTTGTTAGGCATTCGAGTACGTGAGCTTACGTCTGTTTCGCATCGATTTCGCACCGTAATGGAGCGCAGAGTTATCGTGCACAAATGCAACCACCCTCTGAACTGCAACGAAGAGAAAATGCAACTACAAGTGAAAAACGGATTGCCGTAATAAAACGATAATGTAATCTCTAACGGCCATTTATATAATGAAAGTATAGGCAAGAGCAAACATTTTAACTGTTGTCCGTTAGATACTTCGGCTTCCAACTAATTTCAGAGGTATGAAGCCGTCAGGGTAGCCGCTACATAGCGCAGGCTAATAAATATTTATACGCTTTAGCACTTAGATGAAAATTTATTGTTTGTTACATTTTCCACGCAATATATGCAAACGGTTAAGGGGATTTTCCCTGAGAAGGCTGTCTCTGACTTTCACCGCGTTCTTGTTTCCGCCATTCGCCTTCACACGCTTTTCTCTTCGTCTGTAATTTGAAACCGGTAATAGTTTCAAGTATTTCTTGGAAAAGCCCACTTTATTGCGTGCTGTCTCGGAAAATTACGCTTCGCCCCCTTTTTATTTCTATATCTCACTCCCAACTTCCAAATATAATTTGAATTTTGTTATTCTTGTCCTCAATCCTTTATACTTTTAATAATTGGTTTTTGTTTAGTTTACTTTGAGCATCAATTCCCTAATTACACAGTGGCTGATCATGAATGTCGAATGTGTCCGTACAAATTGCAATTGCGATTTATCATTGTACAATTATTCAGCACTCTCGACAAGTAATAAGCGAGTATTGAGGCATATCTGCTCCCAAATGGTGCGAGGAATACATTGGTGGTCATCGCATAATTCGACATTACATGCGCTGATGAATGAAACTGATACGTCTATGACGTATCATGATTAGGGGTCATCGGATAACTGAATTTCCAATGGTTTCTGATTGATTACTTTTTCATTGGCCACTGTGTAATATAAATATTGTATTTGGGATGGATGCACATCACGTCGAATTCCCTAACGAAGTCATTTGACGATAAAAATCATCACGTAGTTTGTTAATCCCGGTTGTTAATTCGCACGTTGAAACAAATTAATTCGATGATGCAATTTTCAACGAAAAACAAATTCCAATTTCGGGCTTTAATTTAATCCATTCATTGCTGAATTGACTAGTCGGCCGTATAATTTACCACTGTTAGCTATAATTGATTTTGACTTTCGGTTAAATGCCACTTCTATATCTTGATCTGAGCGTTATCCTTGCAACAGTAATTTTCTCCTGTATGCACCAGCAGTTGTTAATGGCATTGCCAGACGGTGGATAGTCAACTCTTCGAAATTTATAACTGAGAACGCACATAATGGTGAAGAACGATCGTCTCCATTGTAGTTCCTGTATGCCTTCGTGTCTTCCTTGGCCTGCAACTTGCAGTGGAACTTTGCAACTTGCATTTGCTCAAGTGTACATGCTGCGCAAAATCATTTCGATACTCATTATAACTTCACTAGTGCTAAGCAATTTAATATTGCTTAATTTACACCGAGATCACATCTGCTGCTACCACGTTCTGCCCACCATTGCTCAGATCCCAAAGTTTCTTTGTCACTTCAATTTTAATTAAATTCGAAATGAACATGCAATTGAGTTCCCAAAGCGATTTATTGTGTTTCGGGAAAACGGGCTGTAACTCAGTGGGTTGCCACTGATAAGGCGCGAACCTTATGGCCGGAACTGGAATAAACATAGCCATCTATTATCCTCCTCAAGAAATTTATCTTGTTTATTTATTTCTCCCTATTTATATTGCATATTCCTGCTTCTCGATCCACTTTCAGTAGGCACTTTACTCCTTTCTTCTTTTGCCTCTTCCCAAAATTATCAAGTGGAAACTGCATACTAATAAATCATTATAATGTACACCCTAAATAATAAGAACGTCTTAAACTGAGATCATTTTACACCTCAATTCAGACACCAACTTCTTTCGCCATATTTAATTTAATTTGATAAAGAGGACCACCTGGGGCACTTCTTGTGCGAGCGGGGCAAACCTGTGATTGTCCTTCCGGGGGTTGACTATCGTGGGCCTGTTTATCCTCCATTATACCTGTAATTCATGTCACAATATATAAAATTCCAATAAAATATTATTAAGCAAACAAGTACATGAAAAAGCAACTCAGAAACATGCCGGTCTTCCATATCTTAGGTGGTATTCAATGAGGTTGGTGTCCGAACCTTTCTGGTCCCTATTTTAGTCATGTTCTGTATAATTCCCCTGGTGGGATGCACGCCGCTTTGCAACTTAATGAAATGTGCATCCTTCATCATTCCCATTTCCACCGCCGAGTTGCGCACCCTGAACAATTGATATTTATTTGCAGAGCAAAACTATGCGAACACGGGAAAGAAGAAGACGACGTTCTCTCGATTGCTGCGGGGTCTGAAAACGTCGCATCGCAAGGAGAAGCATGGATGCAGCTCACCACGTCATGGGCGAGCTGCAGCCCGAGGCGTTCCGCAGAGGGTAAGCAGCTACCTTTTAAACAATTGCCTTCAGTTTACTGATTTGCGCACACACTCGCATCCCCGCAGAGAGTGGGTAAATGAAACGTTTCCCAAATTGAAACATTGTTATCTCCGCTCACCGGAGACTTTTTCCCTGGGTTGATTGCGAATTTTGTGGAAACGCGCGCACGTCATAAATTTCCCCAAGCTCCACAGCCGAGAAGTGATGGCTCAACCAGCGAGCGCGTAGCTATTATAAACACGCTCTATTTGTGCCCTGACGTATCCTTGCCGAGGCGGGTGGCTGGAACAGGGAGCGGCACGTGCACCGACGAATTGCTGGAAAATTGCGCACACAATGAAACGTCCCTGCCGTAAATAGCCAACTAGCAGCACCTCTGCGCCCCAAAGTTACGTGAAGATGTGCGCGACGTGTTATCCTGGCTGGCAGCGTTATCCTGACGGCGAAATATGAACGAGTGTGGAAAGCGCGGCGCTGGAAAAACGGCCATAAATCAATCAAACCTGTCGCGGTTCATTCGTTCAAGTCATAGTATCTATGCCAGTTGTAAGTTGCTTGCTTCTGCAAATTCCGACAAATTTCGGATGCTGCAGCTGGAGCAAAATGCATCCCATCCCACACTAGGTGGTGGCGGTTAGGTCGAGAATTGAAATAAATTATTGTGGAATTGTCCAGGCGAGTCTGGTCATCCAAGCCCCTTCTTCGATGGAAAGTCCTACCTTGGATGCAAATGTAGGCATCCACATGCATAATTGACGTGCACCTTTGGTCCACCGCAGACTCCCATCCTTCGAATAACAATTGAGAAACGGCGTTTTTCTGTGCGCGCTTCGCTGCACGATTTCCATTTCAATTTTCCACCGTTTGAATTTGTGCAGAATCTTCTGTCAATATTTATAGCATCCGGCATTTCAATTTAAGTACGTCTGTAGATTTTTTTACGTTTTTTGCACTTTAATGAACAGATGGTATCAATTTGAAGTATACTTTAGTGTCCTGGTTAGGTATACCTATATCTTAGATTTTTGTCTTCATGCAGACAGTCATATCCTTAAATAATACGAATAAGGAAACGGGTCAAATGATAATGGAGGGGCAGTAGTTATGAAAAAGGCGTATAATTGCCAAAGGAAAATTGTATGAGGACGTAGAAAACTACTAACGAGCTGACAGTTGAAAACAATCATAAATCATCCAGCAATGTGCGTTTAATTCAATGCAGTTTATCAGAGTACACTGCTCAGTCGAAGCAGATTATTACTTTAGAATATATACGAGGCTAATGTGAAGAGAGCACGAAATTTAATTTCAGTTTTCCCGAATTGTAGTTTCACTTCCGAAATTCCCATTTTCTCTTTTCAAAGCATTCGCACAATGAAGCAATAAGCTGCTTACGATTATCTTACTTCTTAGTTATATCGGTCAATTGCCTGTTGGTATACTTCGAGCTAATTTTCTGAACTAAATATTTGGTTGGTTGGTAGCCGCTAGATTTTCATAGGACTTTGTTAATGATAGTCAAAGACGTTAAGTTACTACCGAGAAGAATTTTCGATATTATAATACACAGAATAATTTGTCCGTGGCTGGGACCGAACCCAGTACATTGGTGTAGCGCCTCACGAGTTAGCACTACACCACTTCTCTCCACACTTAAGGACTATTAGAATAGACACTAATATGAACTTTAAATTCAGTTCATTCTTAATCGAAATATTTAGCACTAAAGATACTAACAAGATCTGATTTGAAATTCAGATACGAGGGATTTAGAAACACGAACCGGGCATACTAAAGATATTAGTTTTCTGCGAAGTTTTTCTTCACTACGTTAACCTTTATGGCCGATTTATAGTGGAATGAAATTGCTACAATCGCAGCCACCAGTCGGATATCCATTTCGGCAGTTTGCCGCTATGCAAAATTGTTGGCGACCCCACACAGACGCGAATTGAAACATTTGGAGCAAGGCAAGGGAAAAACCTTAACATCCCTTGCAGATCGGAAAGCACTCATAGTGACGCATGGTTTTCCTAACCGAGCTTGCTCATGAATGTGCACAAGGCGAATCTTGAACAGTTCCAGATGTTTTGTACTGCTGCGTGTCATTGTGGCTCCATGTCCTGAAAATTTAGTTTGGTGGGCGACGGTCGTTTATTCCCTGATGTAAATTCCTTCACATTTGCACTTAACGTGCATTGCGTAGAATTTATCCGAGACTTGTATACCACCTTAACCCCATCGTTGCTTCGTCTGGGTCGGGAAAGTTTGCGCCTGGTGTCCAAGGAGAACGCGCAACAATAAACGTTAACGTTCGAATTTCATCGTGCGCGACTTTCCTTCGCCAGTAAAGCGGTGATGTTTGAGATGGATTTTCTCGCATGTCTTTTTCCTTCTATTCTCAAAATCAAATTGTTGCACATTTTTCCATGTAATTTGCACGCTTCATGATTGAACAATAATTTCCGCTTTCTGAAAATTACTTTTGCTTCAAACTTGCGTCTTCGTTCAGCTTCATTCACACTGACTTCGTTCAGAAACTGCACTTGCACATTTTTAAATTACTTCTACAACGCCACATATTCTTATTTCCTTGCCACGTTATGCCGCTTGCACTTCGTGCCAAATAGGATACTCTCAGTCTTAACATCCGTGCGCACACAAAAATCATAAAATCCCAGGAGAAATATAAAGGGACGTCCAAAGAAATTATGTTGATTTTCCCACCGCTACTCGTACTTCTTTGAGCCACAACCCTGAGGGCAACTTTCAGCCATCTGCATAATATCAATATAGAATTTGCAAAAACTAGGCTCATCTTCATCGTGATTCCGATATGACAAATACAGATCAAAACCTGGCAAACTACTTTTAAATATTATGAAAGTAAATTTGTCTGCGCTATGCACTCGAGGGCGAAATGAATAAAAGTCATTGCAAAATGTAACCAACTTGTTGGAATCCTAATAGAGGCAAGATTCTCCAGACGAAGACAATGTTTAATTTGAATTTTCCACTTTTATTGCGAAGGAAAATACGCTAGCAAGAAGTTAGTGAATAAAGGTAGTTAACTTTGCTTCAAATGTACTAGAATGCTAGAAAAGACACGGATCGTAAAAATTGAATAGTTAAACTTAATATTTCGCAATGTTTATGACAGACTCTGCCCCTAATATAAGGTTTATTTCTAATTAGTGGAGGACCCAGGGTTAACTACAATACACCATAAATTCACTCATTTGAATGGAAAAGGAGGTCATTTTGATCAAATTACTGGCATTTTGAGCGTCAATCAAAGACATACAGAAGAACACCGCTTTGATTTGACTGGAATTTTACCCGATATGGTTGGGGAAATGCAATTGAAATGGGAAAAATGAGGATTTGTACGTGCATGATGCTCGAATCAATTAATTGCAAGTTGTAAACGTGAAATGGTTGAAATTTAATTATGGTAACGACGCGTTGTGCAGCGCAAACACATTAATTACCACATGTCTATCTCATTATTTGTTTTTCGCGACGAAATATTCGCCATTCTTTGCCAATTGCAATCAGGATTGCAATGGCTGGAAATGCACTGCTTGTTAGGCATTAATTATTGTTGCGACGCGCTGCTGATGTTGATTATGCACTGCCAAATGAAATGGCAATGTTATGCAAATTTATTTCTTTTTCGATTCATCTCACGTTGTATGCTAGAATTCGAACACGCAACACGCCTGGCAATCCCCAAATTTGCTGCCTCAAATGCATCAAATGCGAATTTTTGTTATTGTGTTTAAGCGAAATGTTGCAATCAACAGCAATCCGAAATGCAAAATGTAATGGGTAATTGCATTCGCATGTAAATTCAATTGTCAACATTTATTCTTCCATACTATTCACTCGCCTTCTACATGCAGGAATAAACATGCCTAATTTAAATCTAGCCCAAATTAAATCAGTTATTTAAATAAAGACACTTTAATTTTATGTTGCGCTACAAATCTACTATCTTGATCAATATAAAATCAATATAAAGTCATCATTTCAATGGAGTCAAGTCCACGGAAAATTGATTCTCTTTATTATCAAAACTTTATATCAAAACTCTCCCAGGGACATAGTTGATTGATTATTATACAATTATCAACAATTTAGATCTCCCAGTTATCGAAATTTCTACACTGAAGCTTTACTCTAACTGAAATTGTCTACCAGGTTGTTGGTAATGTCCTCGTAGAGTTTAGGGGAGCTATCAGTAATTGAACATCAGGAACATTTTTCAATTGCCTGGCAATGCCCGCTCTATTATGAATCAGAGCTTATGGGGCGGCGGTGGTGGCCCTAATGGGAAATATACGTGCTCACACTGAAATTGAGCCTATTGGGTTATGCATGCCAAACATTTTTTCTGCTGTCCTTTTTTCCTCTTTGTTTGTGGCGATACTTAGTGGAATATTTCATTGGGGAGAAGCATGTCCAGCCGTAAAATGCTCCATTTAACAACTACCTCAGACGATATTGCAGCCCAAGTCTAGCCGACATTGGAAAGAGGAGCAACAAACAACTGTAAACCGTCCATGTGAAAGCATTGTATTTGTCGAGCGATTTTAGTTGTTTGTCTTCTTTGCTTGCATCGTTTCCATGATAAAAACTAATCTTGTCTAATGGAATTCCGGCTCTAAAATGAGGATATTTTGAGGGGTACTTTTTTTCGCCACCAAACTGAATTGGATCATGTTTTTACTTAGTTTACTGAGTTTGCTCATATTGGATACGATTTGATTCTATTTGCAAATAAGTAAGGGTGGACTAAGGGTATTCTCCTTAGTAAAGTAAAGGACCCTATTAAATACAATTTCTCTTAAATTGTGTTGGAATTCTTTGAAAGCACCTTTTATCGAATGACAGGGGCCAAAATTGGGGGATAATATGTTATTATACGTTATAAAGCACATCGAAGGAGAGAAAAGGTCTTTTGTCTCACGTAATCCGACATCGTTCAATCAACGTCTTGGGCGCCTGTGCTTTCAAGTTGGAAGCAGTTCGGGGCGAATCACAGGCGGATGGAAACGCTTCGAAAATAATGTTAATACGTCACCCTGTCGAAACGATATTGCATCTGATTTATCAACAGCTTAGACATTGTGCGACAGGCAGATAGAGCGGCGAAATATTGACTCAAGGGAAAGCGTAAGAACCGAAAATTGATGCGAAGTGCATGCGAAACTTTAAGCTGTAGCTGAAAGGATAACGCCACAAAGAATGCAAAAGGAATGCGCGACCGCAAATTTGACTTTCCCAATTATAAATTTACTGCTTTCCATTCACTGCGAAACTTTTCGTACTCTAATACTTAGACTCGCAGCTTGCCGTCTATCAGTTGAATGTCTGTAAGAAATCTCGTTGCGGTTTCTCGGTAATTTATTCCCTCCTTAAATATCTATATTGTGAGCCCAATATTATTTATATGTACCCTTATTTTAAACTTACATTTGTGGCGTCATCTCAGACAACAAACAAACTAGTCAGACTTTCAATTAAAATGCTCTTTCGAGTTCTTCCATTAGTAACTCATAAAATTCCTTAACGTTTTTTTCTTAGGTGCAATGCATAAGTAATGATTATTGAATATATTGTTAGAAATAATTCTAAATTGAAAATTTCCAGCGTAGAAAATTCAGACTTTGATGATAACGAATGGCTTCAACGTGCATTGAAAAATGAAATTTGCTTTGAATTGCAGAGAACGGCAAACGAAGTTGGAATTAAGGAAACACGAACGAATGGAATAACAATGAACATGGAACTACACAGTTCTGAATTCATATTGCATTCGATAAGTTTTAATAGCGTTTGTACGAAAATTCTGCAAAAGTTGGCGCATATCTAACCCAATCATTCAATCCCAGTAATTTACATTTTATTTGTTTTATAATATTCTCGGGCTACCCAGGGAGACTTTGAATTCCAATGTCGTCATTTCAAGCGATCGACTTCTACATCTGTAACAATTTTCCTTTTTCTTCGGTTTGTAGGTCGATACGCCTGATAGCGTCCTCCAAAGTGGCCTGGGCTTAACCGACTTGGGGCAGCATGCTGTTCTAAGGTCAATGGTGGATCCCCGTGATTACGATCGCCTTCGTCTTCTGCAAATGAATGGCGCAGCACCAAATACCTTCGAGGAGACGATTTATAAGGTGATCATTCATTGCAAGTTCATATCTTTCTGAAACGTAAGCATAATTTATGAAGAGCTAGACTTCTAGTTGCTAATTTAAGCAGTCGCAAATCTCATTAAAATGTTAGTCTGACACGTGGCTGACTTAAACTACACCCCACGGCATCGTCAAAACGTTGACCGTAAAGTTTGTCTGCTGCAGCAAGGGATTCCCAAAACTCTGCAGGATAAACTTTTACCCGCACTCCTAATTTCAACAGATGTTTTTACTCAAAGTTTTCAACATCCACATCGCCAGTTCAGGAGGATTAATTTGTGACTTTGGATACAAAAGTGGTGGTATGGTTTAGCAAAAAAATAAATATACATTTATACTCCATTTTCCTATCGGAATTTTTCACGGACCTGGTTTGGACGGAAAGTCTAAGACCAAACTGAAACCCATATATCTTTCTAGATTTCAATTATTGATCAATGTTTGAGTTGACGAGGGTTGAAACTTCATTTTCTTTCGTTTTCCACATTTACGTTTCTGTTTTATTTGTTCCAGCTGAAGCTGCAAGAAGCAATGAAGAAACGTGAAAAATTCACAAAGGAGCATGAGGAGGTAGGTCGAACATAAATCCATAATTGAGGGCCTAAAGAAGTTTAGCTCGAATTTCGTCCATTGGTCTGAAAAGCTATGGCTTTTTCGTTAGTTTTCAAGTTTGAATTGAAATATCTACTCCAGTTTGGCAATTTGCATGAAATAGAGGAATGTGTCATAAATTGGGTCCCGAAAGTGCCTACATTTCATCTACCCTTACAAAGCAATTAAAGTGATAACCATAAAAAAGGATTCAAAGTGCGCAATAATTGTGCCCCGTATGGGCTAACACAAGCACTAGCTTTTGAGGGAAAAATGCAATGGGAAAATTCAATTATCCTCCCGTCACAATCATCTGTTTTCATTTGCAATTTGCCACCTCTCTAATAAATCTCAATACTCATAGCTCGAATGTATCGTTCGCTCATACATTCCACCCTCATCACGAAAATGCGAGTCCATTATCACTAGAGGCATCAAAATTCAGCTTCGCAAATGAATTTCGTTCGCATACTGCAATAAAACAAAAAGGACGTGCACTCGAATCACCATAATTACCTTCATTTCTGTATATTGCATTCCCCCATTCATTTTCGAATAAAATATTTGAGTTAAAAAAATAAAATGAATAAAAAGATGATGAGTAATAGATATGAATTGTAAATCAATATAATAGTCCATCAATGTGGGATTTCCACGTTTTTCGCCTTTATAATAGACTGCAAAGGAACCCCATGGAGGATATATGAAGATGCTCCGAATAGTTCCGATTTTATGACTTATCCATATTTATGATCCACTCATAATCTCTTCTACGGTCGTTATCATCATTTTAAGTTTAATCTTTTTCATACCAGTACTCAATTTGGTGTCGTCTTAATGCTTACTCGTGCAAGAATACTAAAACATGCTTTTAGTACATTTTTCCCTCGTCTCTCAGTTGCAATTTTATTAAACGATACCACAAGACACCACCATCAGATTCAAATTTCTACTTTATGGGTGAATGCAGCAATATTAGAATCCTGAATGGTATAGCAACCCTTAGCCATCTAATTACTAAAACACACATTTGTAGAAGAAATGCTGGCTTCGATATAAAAGTTTAAGAGACTAATAAGCACCATGTGCTTGCGAGAAATATTCATATCCCGAATTTTTATATTCAAGTAATAAACATGATAATATGCCGCTGTAGCTCCTTGCTTGATATCCTGCCAAGTGTGTTTGGATAATAAAACGAAAATATACGACAGTTGAAAATATATTTTCGCTGGAATGTTTGTGTTATACACATGAGTCTGTCGGTCGAAAAGATCCGCAACTAAATATATATTGAGGTAGCTTGAGCCCAGTCCCCAGAAATTTGTTTACAGTTAAAAGTCACTTATCACCAAAATTGCGATCATCTTCAGTTACTTGCGTTCCTATAATCGAGTGTACAAACTTTCCAGATTTTACGGGACATAAAACAAGGCTTATTACAATTGGGAAAGGAAGGAATACGAGGGCCTCTAACATCAGGTATTTTAAGTGCCTTATGATTCATTCTTTAAATCGCTTTCGCCTAGAAATCCAGTTCATCATACCACTTGATCCTCAACTCCCCAAGCAAACTGTTTTGAACATTCCTATTAAATGAGGCTGTTATTTCGGCTTCCAAGAAGATGATACCTACATGTATGACGAAGATGCGAGGATGCTAGCTCCAGGTGCTCTCGGCCACGACCGAGGTCATTGGTACGATGAACCGCCGTATGAGAGCGACCCGGAGGATTTCCTCATGGGCAGTAGTCCTGGCGGACCAACTGCAACTATACAGAACGGCCGTGTCTGCTTCACCCTAAACTTGCGGCAAGAGCCGCGAGGAGAGGGCGTCATCTCACTTCGAAGCGCTGGCGATATTTCCCTGCCGCGCGAAATGCCGATGGGGGCAGCTCCCAAGGGAACTCCCAGGCGCGGCCTTATCTTACCGCAGGCTGGATATCCACCTACCATAATACCTCTGACGCATTCGAGGTAACGTTTTTATTGCTGCAGGCGAATGAAAATCGTGGCTGAAGTTTTTAATGAATCGAATTAATGTATTGGTAAATTTATAATGAAAGAATTATCGCTGTAGGGATAGGGAGAGTGCAGATTATGCAGGATCGGACGTGCAGAGTGTCAGTTCTCGGCTATCAACATTATCAGTGGATACAAGTCGCTCAGAACACCAGGATGCGTCCCAAGTAATCTCTCCCCAGTACTACACTGCCTTGGAGGAAAAGATCCGACACTTCCGCAAAACTACCGGAGACGGGATGAGCTATTCGCGAAGCGAAGACGGCCTCTCACCAAGCCAAAGCTCCGACTATGAAGATCAAGAGGATTACACTAATTGCAGCCAACAAGTGGCCACCGTTCATATGGTAATACTAGAAATGGCAAAAATTACAAAATTACAATCCCATATTTTTGTCATTTTCATGTTTGTTTCTACATCCATCGCTCAACAAACTTCTTCGACTTTGCTAACAACCAGTCCAGTGATGGCAGATCTGCTGGAGTTTCGAATTTGGTTGGAAAAGTTCGAGATCTACGCGAAGACGTCCAAAGAAAAATCTCGAGATTGAAACAAGAAAGCACCGAACAGCAGAGACATGACCAAGCGTTTCCATGTTCAACCAGTTCGGTGGAAAGTCTTCCAAGTGGTTCTGGATCGAGTAAGTTCTGGCATAACTTAAGGGGACAAAGAGGAACTGAATTAACAAGCAATCCTGTTCAATTCCTTACTCTTTTATAGGTACTCAAGCCTTGGTGAGGGTGGGCAGTAATCACAGTTCTATTTCGACGGAAGATGCAGAGTCTTGTCCCACCGACCTCCATATTATCGGCAGAGCAAAGGCTTTGGTCGATTGCATACCTAGTCCCTACGATAAGGAAGCTTTAAGATTTAAAGTAAGTTTCAATGGGTTCCTCATTGATTGCCCCGAATTCTAAGTAAATTTCCATTTGCAGAAAGGTGATGTTATAGAGATACTATCAATGAATGCTAGTGGGCAATGGAAAGGAATTTGCCATGGACGCAAGGGCACGTTCAAGTTTATTAATGTGGAGCTGTTATCAGATAGGTGCATTAAAGCACGACGGGAGCTCAAATGGTACCGAAACATAAAGGGCAAACCGAAGAGCGTGGAGGATCTTCTAGTGAAAATCGGAATGCAGGAGTATATATCAGTGTTCGTCCTGAACGGCTATGAGGACCTGGAGTTGTTTAAGGAAATCGAACCGTCTGACCTCAATTATCTTGGCATCTCCAGCGATGAGCATCGAGCGAAAATTCTTACAGCTGTACAGCTCCTGCATGATCTCGATTGTATGTTTCGAATTGCGACACTTTTGTGTTCTGAAATGAGACCGGCGAGGACAATCATAGAGGTTTTCTGATGTGCTTGCTCTGATTTTCAGCAGGTAGCGAAGGGGATATTGCCGGCTCCAGCAGTGAGGGGGACGATCATAATCGAGCGCTCTCCCGGGAACCAGGAGGCATTTGCTCTCCATTTGGGCGACGCCAATTTCCGCGCGACTCTGGCTGCTACGATGCGCCCTTGAATTCCTCACGACAAATGCACCATCAATCGCCACAGGGCGAACCGGATCCCTCTGATAATGTATTTTGTGATACGAGCAACAATCTCGACTCAGTGGTCGAGCAATGCAATAATGAGATCCTGGCACGGGTGCGGCAAGCGCAGAAAAACGCGCTTAATCTCAAGGAGGACATCTACCATCCGAACATT
This sequence comes from Labidoglobus nevermanni, assembly GCA_025447835.1. NCBI lineage: Eukaryota > Metazoa > Arthropoda > Insecta > Coleoptera > Staphylinidae > Labidoglobus > Labidoglobus nevermanni. The sequence goes on from JAOEHK010008455.1 coordinate 21,138, forward strand.
CCGAATGCGTCCGGAGCGGAGGCGCTCCGCAAGACGAAGGATTCCTACGTGAGTATTCACGGTCAAACGACTCTAACAGATCCTTGTAAGCGAAATCTGTTGACGCGCACAAGTGGTAGGAGGACGACGAGTATCGAGGAGAGTTGCGAAGCTGACCAGAAGATGAATAGCGTCAAATACGTGGTCGGCGCAATCGACTCGAGCGATGCCGCATTGGGATGTGGGTCGGGCTCCTTTCTGGGTCGAAGTTGTTTAAGTGAGAAGTCGAGTGACTCGGGCGTCAGCAGTAGTTCACTCTCCTCGACTCATCCCAAAGAACCATCCACTACAATTAGCAATAGGCCAACCGTCCCGCCGCAGAACATTACCGAAAATCCTGCTCATCACATTCTTACTTTCACTAATTGTGCCAATAGTCAACGCTCGACAACGTCCAATACTGCCAATAAAAATCTCGCTTAAACTATCAATCATCACTTATACCAGGCACAACCAACCCAAGGCCCACGGGCCGCGGTAACAAGAACGGGGAATACCCGAGGTTCGCCCAATAAACCTCCATGGGATTTCAGAAACCTCCCCAGGTGTTCCTCGTACTTGTCCCACTTCATATCTGTGGTCGCTTTATGCAAAATGGTCCCCGATATTACTCGAACCCCAAAGTGGGCCGCGAGTTCATTTGGGTTGGCCGTTCCTGGTTTATACTGATGAAATAAGCAACATTCGCAAAATGTACTGACGCAACTTGAAATAATGTAATTTACTATTGCATTTACTATCCATGTACTTATAGACAATCACATCCATTCGAAGGCGCAATAAGCGTATCAAGCACATTTATAGCGAGCAAATGATGACCTATAAGTACTACGTACGAGTTTGATAACAGTTTTCGACATTTTTACGCATTTATGTATTTATCCATTGTACTATATTGACCATTTTATTGTTACAAGCGATTTTCTTCTTGAAGCTCGTGCTCTATTTTTACTGTGATGGTTGGGAGGAATCTGAATAGGGAATCAAATGTTTACGGATGCGAAATTGTGTTTTATTTAGTTAAGCGCAGAGAACGTTAGACATCCTTCAGTAAACATGTATATTAAACACTTTACCATTTTTCTTTAGATTACCGACAATGGTTTCTTAGTAACACCAGTGTATGTAAGTTTGATTAGATAGTAAATGAAACTAACGAATTATTGATAGTTGTTTGTACAATGAAAAGTTTGGATTAAGATCGTTGCAACGTTTAATTGTAAATAATGAAGCAATCTGAAAGAAAGTGATAAGAGAATTGTAAAATTAGGAATATTTAATACTTAATTATACACTAAATATATAGCATTACTACACGAACCCAATATTTATTTCGACAACATTGAATAAATAAAGACCTAGTCTTTTTTAGCTATAACAATTTGTAAATAATATGTTTACATCGTATGGAAATCTCATCAATATGTATAATGGAGACACAAATATCAAAATAATCACATTTATATTCCGTTTATTTTTCGTATAAAACATGATTGTAATTTTCATGATTGACTCAATTATTGCAATTGAAAATAATTATAGAGACATCTTGACTAATAAGGCAAATAGGCATATCACCTATTAATGTACATGTTTCATGTATTTAGGATGTGTTACATGTCAGTCAAGTGAATAGAAGAATTTATTAAAACATCCTAGTTACTCTTTACTCCTGCTCGGTTTATAAGTTGTGTAGTTTGCTCTATTTGTAGTACCAAAAATTAATCAGTAATAAAAATAGGAAGTTTTCCAAGTCCCTAAATAAATCTGGAACATATTCTACCTCGTTCTTATTCATTTTTAAATTCTTTATTAATAGAGGGGTATACGGGCACCATTCGCTCTGAGCACTGCGGCCTAAAAGGCCTATTGTACTGCGACTTCCTTATATTGGAAGTTAATTGCAATATCGATGATAAAGCCTGATTTAGCTCACCGCAGATTCTGTCAAGGATCGGGAGGTGCTTGTACTTTCTATATAGGGATAAATTGGATGGTTTGTGCAGCATGCACTTTGAATTATCCCAACAAGAAATTAAAGGGGAAAAATATGCTATCCAACGGTATCAATTAATTTCCTAACGGTTAATTAGGTTTCGAGATAATGGAGAAAATCCTTATCTAGAAAATGGTTTATCCGATTGTCACTTGTCATATATCAAATTAAAGAGAGAAAAAATTCTCCCAGGTGGTATCAATTAGTTTCTTATCGGTTCATTAGATTGCGAGATAATGGAGAAAATCGATATCTGGAGAATGATTCATCCGATTGTCACGTGTCATATATAAAATTAAAGGGAAAATAATATGCTGTCCAAAGTTACCAATTAGTTTCTTATCGGCCAATTAGGTTACGAGATAACGGAGAAAATCGATATCTGGAGAATGGTTCCTCCGATTGTCACGTGTCATATATCAAATTAAAGAGAGAAAAATATGCAACCTAATGCTGCCAATAAATGTTTTATCGGATCCTGTCCACAGGTTTCTTCATCGCCAAGCATCGCAACTGACTATATTGAAAGATTCTTCACTTTGAGAAGCTTCTTTAGTAACATGTTAGAAAGATATCCTACAAAGAAGCTACAAAAACATACTACCTAACTAAATAGAAATCTTGAAAGAATTATTTAATTTAATCAATGTGTGAGATGTCGAACCAGAATCCTCCAATTGGCATCCTTAAAAATGTGCCAGGATCTAATTCCAGTGGAACTCTCATTTTCTCATTGATTTCGATTTTGAAGGAATCAATGATAGCAATGATCGCTATTTTGACTTGAAGCACTCCAAATCGCATTCCTAAAAATATACGCATTATCCGTATATTTTAGATTAATCATGCAACATAGATAACACCTAAACAATAACGAGGTCCTTCACCAAATGGCAAATAAGTGTAATTTCTAATTGAGGTCTTGCCGTCGCTAGTAAAACGTTCAGGCACAAATTTTTCCGGCTCTGGAAAATGTGCGGCATCTCTGTGTAGTCCTTCAACGGGTATGATTACTGAATTTCCCGGCTGTAGGACAAGTCCAAGCATACCCTTATTTGATGGAGGTAATTCGTAAGTTTTCGTACATGTCTTCACTAATACCATTAGTGGGGTATGAAGACGTAGCGTTTCTATGATTAAGGAAAACTAGTATAGATCCTTCTTTTATGCCATATTATGCCTTACCATTTAGTACAGAATCCAAATAAGTCATTTCGTTCACCCCATCGTAAGTTATTTTATCATCACATCTGCTCTTCACAGTGGCAATTTCCTGCCGCAAACGATCTTGTAGTTCTCGATTTGAAGCAATTTCGTACAAACAGTATGAGATGACGATGGAACTTGTTTCGATTCCATCGCCGAAGAATCCTGCCGCCTGAGCAGTCACATCATTATCATCGAATTTATATTCGGTTGATTTTTCTTTCAACTGGCATATCATATCAAGGAAATCATTACGAACCACTTTGTTTTCCTTCCGATATCTGATCGTACTTTCAACAATGTTAAATAAATAGTCCTGAACGCTCTTACTGAAGAAACTGCAAAGAAGAATCTCACTTATTTCGAAGTAACTAAATACTATCAGAAGTACCTCAGAGAAAGGTAATTGCCCAAGGCAGGTAGCATTAATATGACGTTAATTTTGAGGGCATTTATAATCGAAGGATTGCCGAATTGTTCTGCAACCTGCACAAACTCTGAATTGGTTTCAAATGCTTGGGCATCCAAGCCAAACGCACAATTTGCTACATTCTGGGTAGTAAATTTCCATGCCAAATGTTTGCCATTGATACATTTGCCTCGTTCTGCATCAATTTCCTTTCTTAAATAATGGACCATTCGATCAGAGGTGCTCTCAATACAGGAGAACATATTTTTGAGCTTTCCACTGGTAAACATGGGACTCATTAGCGATTTTTTACTTTTCCAATGGTGACCTTTCATGGCGAATAAATTGCGCGCCATCAGCATATCAACTTTCTCGTCCACGAAAATCTCATTGTCTTCAAAATGAGAGAAGTCCTTAACTAGGATGCGGCCAATTAATTCTGGATCCTTGACAATCACCGCAGGCAAGAGACATTTGTAAAAGCCAATGTACTTATAGTCTTTAAAATGACTGCGTTGGAATTGAAATTAATTTCGCATCGTGATGCATTTATTTCCTTACTTGTATGCTTCCGTTATAGGCACAAACATGTGCTTCTTTCCCAAGAACGTCTCCCAAACATTGCCGAAGAAGAACACTGGCTTCAGTGTAGGAATTCCTCTATTGGACCAATATCTATAGCAATACTTAACATAGCCATAGAAGAAGCTTAAAATAGCGAGAAGAAATGTTAACAGAATCATAGTTGCAAAGTAGCTGAGTTTAGAAATGATTAAAAGTTCATTCGGATGTCATATTCCATCAATTGATTTCAATTTATTGACCTTCGCATACAATTCGCGATTTATTGTTGCTTTATTAGTTCAAAATGTTATCTATCGATTAAGATGCAATATGGACAATCTCTCCTATAACATGCTGCCTCCTGGTAGGTCCTGCCGGCTCCTAAACGTAGTAACATAACTCTTGATCTTAATCTTCACAACATGGAATCGAGGGAAATAAGATTAAGTTTAATCTAGAGATTAATCCGTGGTGTTAAACACCGAAAACCCTTCCGATAATAGTCACTAGTTGTCCAGCGCAAGTCAGCGCATATTCGCATCCTGAAAAGTGAGGATAGTGGTGGATGAAGCGGCAGTCCTTACCGAGACATCGCGTCGGGCATTTGCAGGCGCTTTTCCGGCCTAGGAGATCGCTAGATCGCGAACTAGAGCGCAATCTGATTTCCGAAATGGGCACGATTCGAATTCAAACTACCGAACTACGCTCGAACTTATTGCGAATATGGAATTCCTTGAACCACACGTTAAAACCCAATCAAAGAGTGTGAAAGATCACTGAATTCGCTGGAATTGGACGGACAATCAGGAAGTGAACCAATTACCACCTGTGGATAATTCTGGGCTGGAGATGCTCGCAGAAGAGAACATCTCGGACATGGAGGTCCATGGGAACACATCCGTATCCATTCTGAACGTGCAGTATCCCTCATTTGACCTGAGGGCGCTAATTTTCGTTATCATTCATTGCTTCGTCTTCGTCGCTGCAGCCATCGGCAATGTAGCCGTTTTTGTGAATCTGTATCGATCTCGTCGCCGGAAATCGCGAATCAGTTTGATGTTCATTCATCTCTCCATTGCTGACCTCATCGTCACCTTCATTATGCTTCCAATTGAAGTAAGTGATAATGAAAAAGCGAGCAGCATGCGGTCATTAGCATTTTAATGATTTGTCGGCGGACTTAATTGAGAACGGCGTCCGAAGAGAGCGCAAGCATAAAAGCAATAACAATTTTTCAGATTGCCTGGCGAGTTACCATCCAATGGTTGGGTGGAAACATCGCCTGCAAAATCCTCTTGTTTTTTCGCGCTTTCGGCTTATACTTGAGCAGCAATGTGCTCATTTGCATATCGTTTGACCGATATTTCGCTGTCGTCCACCCTTTGATGATGACAAACAAGCAGAGTCGGGGCAAGCTGATGCTCTCCTGCGCCTGGATCACTGCGACGCTATACGCCATCCCGCAGGTACTCTCGAGCGCTTCCTCTGGTTGGGTCACAATGTACCAGCTCGCATTAATAATGCAATGTTTGTGCCTTGTTTCATATTGAATATTCGACATTACACAATCTTCAGATTTTCATATTTCACGTGGAAAAACATCCGCAATTTCCCAATTTTACGCAATGCGTATCGTTCAACTTCTTCAGCGCGCCATCGCATGAAGTCCTCTACAATGTGGCATGCCTAATGGCAATGTACTTCATTCCCCTCATTGTCATTATTTGCACGTATGCGTCCATTCTCTGGGAGATGTGGAAGAAAGCAAATAATATCGATGAAAGCCACCCAAAATCGAGCGTCTTAGTTGCCAAACGTAGCCAAAAGTCGCAAGGAAGCGGAGATCTACAAGTACGTCCGCCCCAGCATCGCAGCATGGAAGCAGATTCCGGAAAAGCTAACAATAGCAAGAGTACGTATTCCTTGGGGTCGTTCCTTCGTTGCAAAGTTGTTAGAGATGCAGATGAAAGAAGTTTCATAAACGACGCTCTCTGAAATCTTACCAACAGCACGTTTGGATGATACCACCACATCTTACATCCATGGGAGCAGAGAGTTGCTGCATAAGGTCAGGGAAAATGTGATCCTTCGTCGTTCGGATGTTAAGTGCATCGAGCGTGCTCGCATCCGCACCTTGAAAATGACGATTATTATCATCATTGTGTTCTTGGCATGCTGGACACCCTATGTGGTCATGTCAATGTGGTAAGTCCACGTTCAGACCCATAATCAAGCTGCCAATGCAGGGATATGATCATTTATTAATAAGCAAAATGCATCGACTTTAATTACATTTATCCATTCAATATCTATTCATAATATTTTATTATAAATATATAGTTTACCCTCATCATAATCAATTGAAATATTTGGTCAATATTCAATGCTAAACATTATTAAAGTAAAGTAATATTATTTATATGTACTATTAAATCAAATGATTCCGAATTATTACAGTCCACGAATCTCTTCAATATTTATTGAAAAATAATGTTCTATGGAAATATTCTTGCTCTTGTATGAAATGAATGATCAATTCTTAGGTATATCTTGGACAAATCAAGTGCTGGGAGTGTCCCAGAATGGTTACAAGATATTTTATTCATGATGGCTGCTTCAAACAGTTGCATGAATCCAATCGTCTATGGACGGTTCACAGTGCGCACAATTCCTGGAAACAAAGGCACAGGATCAAAGTTGTTTTACACGTTTTGCTGCGGCAACAATGACACGCAAAAGGTGCTCACAGTGAACTACAATAAGGAATCCAATATTGCCTTCAGACACCATCAATATCGTAAGTTCAATAATTAGCTTCCTAGTTTGCTTTGTTTCTTGCACTTCTTCCATGAAATTCTTCATTTTACTTGGCCGCTCTATGTCCACTTGTAATATAAGGTGGAAAAGAGAAATTCCATCACTTCATTACAGATCCTATAGATTTTAAACTCCAACCCCTCTACCAAGGATTGAAACTACACTAGGCTACGGACCTGTTTAGTTTTACAGTTTAGGTCACACTAAGACGCCAAAGACTTGTCAGCTTAGGAACCATGGGATGATATTCCATTGAATTGTCCTTCCAGGGCATGGACAATTCTCTATGCCTGGTAGTCCCGCTGCTCGTCTCCAGCATCATGTCAATCAGCATAAAAGTAACAAGGAAGAAGTTCAAAGCAAAAGAAACGACACCACACCCTCATCTTCAATGAACAAATACTCCTGTATTAATGATTACAGCAGGCAAGAAGAAATGACTCGCCAGTTAATTCTACAAATAGAAGAAAACGACCCAGAGATGGGAGTTATACGACTTGGCGTTTTAAGACCAACGAGGAATTTCCGGTTGGTGAGTTGTCAGTTAGAATTTGCAGTTGATTGAGTTGAGGATGAAAGCTCGACATTGACTGACTGATATCATTTATTTATTTCAATTTTCCTTTACACAGAAAATTATTCACCCCAATGTGGACGCTGAATTTATCGATCACAAGGGCGTATTTACAGAACGCGTGTAACTGGAAGAATGTGCGTATGCGAGAAAGTTATTGAAATTCTACTCGAGCGAAAGGGAGGATTAATAATTCCACAATTTCAGAACACGTTCGGTGTATATTTGTTAGAAATATCCGGTATCCAACTAAGCCATGTAATTAATGATAATGTTCCTAATTTGTTTGGAATTTATACGCGCTCATTGGGATGTATGCTCAAACAAATCAGACGTGTAAAAATTACAAATTTTATTTCTAATATGAATAACTACAATGAAAATACAAATGTCCCAGTGCCGTTTTTGTATTAAATGCTTTATATCTCTGTGCAGACTGTAAACCATTTTGTATTTCAATAAATGTTCATTCAAACAATAGAAATTATATATGAAATTATTGTTTTAATGTTTTCATATGAGAACCAAAACAATCACAAACAATTGAATAGAATTTCCCGGTATGCCCGCAAATTCCATTTGTTAATACAACAATTATCGTTGTTTTTTCCCTTAACTATACCACAATCAATATGTCTTCATTCCGTCTTCCGGATGTCATCAGATTAATGAACAATCTAAACAGGTAACTTTCACCATTGATGTTTCTTGTACAAATTGAAAATTTGAGAATTAATCTTCTCTGTTTATTCAAACAGATTATTAATTTTCAATTTAAACCTTGGTCTTTGTTAGACTAACGTAATGCACTTTTACATACATTTTATAGTTATATTCAATCTCCTCCGATGTAATGGGATGTCCAATAATCTGGCTTGATATTCAAGGAATGCTCTGAATCGAGTCATTCCTCTCCAATTCAGGAAACCCCTTTGCTCGAATGCCTTTCATCTAACAAGGCTTGAATTACAACAATATCTCCTCTTAAAGTACCAGGACAATACCGAAAACGCAACAATACATTTGTCACAACATGTCACAACAGGTTTCTTGTTAAAGCACATCAAGTTTGCAGTTCTTAGAAGGATAAAACAATTGTTTGAAAACGTGGACCTTCACTAACTCTACTGCTGATCCTTGGAGGATGCAATTTCTCGGGACAATTGCGGCCAAAATCACTTGGAAGTGAAGTTTGCTAACGTCAATATTATGGTAGAGTTATTCTCCTGAAAGACGCCTGATTTTATATCCTCTTTCAAAGTTCATTAGATTCATGTGCAACTTGATAACTAGAAATTGTAGGGCTACAATGAGAACGAAAACTTACTGCATCATTTCAGAATCAGGACATTAAAAGCATTATGTTTGAGATTTTCAATTAAATTATAATTAAATTACAATTCCAATAGGATGCAATTTCAAAATAGTCTCCATAATTTGTTTCTAGTTTAGATTAAACTAGGTATTATTAAGAATTAAGAATATATGAATTTCCAGTCTGAAAATTATTCATATTTATGTTTACGTGAATAAATTAAATTATTAAACGCAAATAGTTGCTCATTCTTGCGGCAATTTTCCACCCCTCTAAAGGGAAGCCAAACATCATTTACAACAGACTCGCAGTAACAAAGTTGTTATCTTTTTTATGATTAAGTTAAAATTTAACTTTCCTTGTATACAGAATTAAAGTTTCGACAGCTTGGAATTAATTCGTTTGGAGATTCGCCATTAGATAATATTTTTCCTTTAAATTAAATCCAACACCCCACTTGGAAAAGTTTCTCTTCTCCTGTGGAAAGCTTCCAATTATTGACTTTTTTGTTCTCATTTTTAAGAAGCAACGATTTGTTTTATACGTATATTTCATAAATTTTCAATTATGTTAGTTATGGATAAACCCCCATTCTTATCACAATTAAATAGTTGAACGAAAATGTTATTTTGAAAATAGATTCGAAAACAACGAAGTGAACAATTAGCAACTGGATTATTTCCCAATTTACCCGCCTCCATAAGTTCATTTTACAAACGTGAACCTGGCTTTAATGGTAGCATCAAAGGATAACAGGACTCATTTTGAAAATGCCAATCTTCCTATAGCTGGCTATAGCAGGCTTTCCATGTCATATCTTGAAGGGTAGCTGTTCCCAAGCCGTGGTACACATACTTCTGGGAGTTGTTTGTATTCTTTGTCATTATGACAACACATAATACTATGTTATGTATCACAGTTGAATGGAAAACAAAATTAATTATGAAATGCAAATTTAAATAAAAACTTTAGTTTAATTACTGAGTAAAAATTGGCCAAGAAATTGAGGCACTTCCTGATAAATTTCGAGGAGCAGTCTTATATCATCAGATGCGTAATTAAACGCCCCAAAGGATACACTTCGAATCATCTCAATACAACTAGTAGTTTCTGAGAAAAAACACAAAAACTGCGAACGTCATCGCCGAGTTACGATTACGCCATAGATACACTACAAAAACCGCCCACAAATTTTCTCATTCTCTGCAGGAAATATCAGGAATTCAGAGATGAATCTTAAATCATCATATGCACAGGATACACTTTGAATCATCCCTATTCACAAAGTAGTTCCTAAGGAAAGTTGTTCAAACATGTTTATAGACATTTATAGATATTAATGGACTCCAATTATTCACTGTCTGCTGAATATTTTTATTAAATGAGATTTTCATTCCATCTTATTGTAGTACTTATTCAAGATCAATAGATAGGAAATATACAATAAAATATCTCCAATAATACTGAGTTTTTCTGTTAGTAGCGTATTGAAAAATGCTACAAAAATTGAATTCACATATCTTACATTTATAAAAATTCTAGGAAAGAAATATGAGGAATAAAGTAGACTTTGCAATAAAGCAAACGTTGAGCAAAATCACGAATTTGTATATTCTGGAAAGTTCAAAGCAATACTTCTTGGAGGTAAAATTGCTTGGAAGCCTTTATGCCCGTCTAAATAACATCTTGTTGCATTTATAAAGTACAAAGATGAAAAACTTCAATTACATGCTCTTCAATGTTTACATAATATTTGCTCTATTATTTTACCTTTATCCCCCAACCTGAACGATGGCAATTATTATAAAAGCATTGCAATTTCAAAGAAAGTCTAAGTACCACCCATAATTGATTTGATGTTTTGGAAAGAAAGGCATTTTCAAATCAGGATAGCAATATCGTCACTGGCGATATCATTGTCCTGGCATTCACAGAATGCATGTTATACGACTCACCTGATCCTATCGGTTTTCCTATGGGGAGTAGTACGAAACTTTACGCCAAAAGACCCGGAAATAATAACGCGATATCACTAACGATGTGGTTAAATATAATTGACAATGTCGGGCAAATAACGTAATTGTGTTAATTTCGTCATGTAATAAGCTTGCAAATAATTGCACACTAATACAATATTAATAATTAGATAACAAGTAAATTCCTGAAATTCCTGATTACAAGTCATTACCCATCTCGTTTTTCCAGAATGCTCAATTGTAGAATTGTATATTCGAATTAATATATATTTTTGTCCGTTTTAGCTTGGTATAAGGAAATAGAATTCAATCATCCTTCGATATTTATTGACTTTGTGTCCTTTGAGGAGAATGATTTTCCATTTTCTACATGATTTGATGTTTTCAATCTTTTGTATCTTCCTAGTTAAAATAATATGATTGTCATAAGATAGTTGATGGAAGTGGCATTTAATAGTTTAAACTCCATAACGAAAAGCAAACGAATTTGCAGAAATCGAGT